>MJUU01049808.1:9213-19225 GCA_002080025.1 Modiolus philippinarum
TATATATATATATATATATATATATATATTCTTTTAATTCTATTATTATCTCTTTAGTATTATTATTTTTGACTCATTTTTTTGCTACGAAAAACACTTTTGAATCTATCAGTAAGGTAAAGTATTTGCTATGGATCCCGAGAATTATTTCAGACAATTATTTTTCATATAGGTCCAACGCTTTAAGAAATTTTGACCGTTACCTACCTTTCCTATACCTGATATAACAATGTTCATTGGTAGATCCTGGAAGGTGGATTAAAGATTATTGTCAGGTTCTTTGCAAGACAAAGTTTTTTTAGAATTTTGATAAAAAATGACAAAAAAATGTGCACAACTTGACTGAAAACCCTATGCTCTTTTTCCCTTTAACCCTTTAAGAAACCTTAATTTTTTGTATGCTGGATCCGCCGGTGTATGATGACTTGTATCCTTTAATATACTCTTTTACTGAGCCAGATTGGAACAAAAAATTATAGGAAAAATACAAAAAATAATAAGTTGCATCAAAACAGTAAATTTCGTTATGCTGTACACGTGTTTCAAGGAGTATTTGATTTGGATTAAGGTTTTCATTTCAAAGACCT
Source organism: Modiolus philippinarum (assembly GCA_002080025.1). Lineage (NCBI taxonomy): Eukaryota > Metazoa > Mollusca > Bivalvia > Mytilida > Modiolidae > Modiolus > Modiolus philippinarum. The sequence continues at coordinate 9,801 of MJUU01049808.1, forward strand.
AGGAAGAGGATTATATGCATGATAATTATCATCTAGGGGTAAGATACCTCTGTCCATCGTTCGTCCTTTCTTATACAGTTCAATCTTCATTATTTTGTAAATATTGTATCCATAAAAGAGAAATTGTACAACATAAATATGCTTGTTTGGAATTAAATAACTTATTAATACAAAATGTTGTTTGATAAATGTTTTTTTTTAAAATATTAAAAACTAGCTGTATTAAACATATTTGAACAGTTTTCAGCGTGTTACCAGATACCTCGTATTTTACTGTTAGTTGATTATGCAATTGTCAGTAAGTGCCTCTTGTCTTCAGTTTACTCATTCTGTACACATGATTTAAATTATTTTTCTGACCACATTCAAATTTCTGTGAACTTAAAATGTCATATCAATTTAAACAAAGAAAAAGTATGTAAACTAAATAAGTCATTATTGTATAGATGGACTAAACAGTCTTCTTTAAAACTGATAACTGTTTTGGAATCTAAGGAAGTCTTGGACAAAATTATTGACTTTGAGCAATTCAGCTAACAATCAAATAAAGATGGCATCAATGTAGCCACAAAGAATTTAACACAAATTCCAAACAAGTATGTTTTAAACCTATACAATCAAAACATAAAGGTAAACAAAAAAGAGACAAAAGAAACCTTGGTCAGACAGTAAAACACAAAATTTATAAGCAAAAATAAATCACATTGGTAAGAAATTAAAACAAAAGCCATATGACAAAATTCTTACTTTTCAACTGAAAAAGAACTTAAAAGGTTGTCTAGAAAAAACAAATATGATTATCAACAAACTTTTGTTAAAGAATTGTTTTTGACTGTAAAAGCCATGACCCCAGAAATTTTGGAAACTTTTTAAATCACATCTAGACAAACCTGTCTCGAATGAAATAAATATAAGTCCGGATAAACTTGGGAAACATTTGCAGAATCAGGGGAACTGGGATAATCCAGATCATTTACACGAGCAAGAAATCATTGATTATTTACAAGATAATTCAATGAAATTATAGACAAACCAGTTACCATTTCTGAGGTGAAAAGGGTTATTAAGTCATTGACAACAGGGAAAGCAGCAGGACCTGATCAAATTATAAATGAAGATATAAAAGGAAGCAGTCCTATTATGACAAAAAGTATTACAGAATTGTTCAATTTAATATTTCAGTCAGGTTATTACCCAAATATTTGGGATAATTCTTTTATTATACCTGCATTTAAATCAGGTAATGCTGATCATCCAAACAATTATAGATAAGTTTCTTTACAGAACTGTCTAAGTAAGACATTTAGTGCAGTTTTAAATAATAGAATAAGTCAGTATATGCAGGATAATTTTCTGATCATCAATTTGGATTTCGTCCAAATCACAGAACTGCTGACAGTTTATTTATTTGTAAAACATTAATAAACAAATATATAAATCTAGATAAAAAAATGCATTTATGCAAGTTTTATTGACTTGCGAAAAGCCTTCGACTCGGTATGGCGAAATGCGCTATTGTATAAAATGTTATTAAATGGTATAGGAGGTAAAATGACTAAAATAGTTCAACAAATGTATGCAAACTGCATGTCATCAATTAAAATTCAAGGTCACTTTACTGAATTTTTTTAATATAAACAGAGGAGTGAAGCAATGGGATTCTTTTAGTTCTTCCCTTCTTAACATTTTCATTAATGATATTCGTAAAATATTTGACACTGACAAAAATTGTTCTTTATTACTAAACACAACTAAAATTGGGAGTCTTTTATCCACTGATGATCTTTCACTGTTATCAGACTCAGACGAAGGACTTCAGAACAGTTTAAATTCATTATCAAATTATTGTGATAGATGGCAGTTAACAGTGAATTATAAAAAAACTAAAACGATAGCAATAAGTAATAAAAGATTTCAAAAAATAGATTCAATTCTGTATAAAAATGTAACTTTAGAAAATGTTAAAGAAATCAAATTTCTTGGAAATATAATTTCCATTATGCAATCTGCGAAATATTTTTTTTCAAAAAGCTTTAAAAGTCATGTATTCAATTCGAACATATGCGAGTTATCTAAATCAAATACCTGTGCACCTATCATGTTACCTTTATGATTCATTAGTTACACCCATATTAACATTTAATAGTGAAATTTGGAACATGGATTTATATAAAATCTACTACAACTCGACAAACAGAGCTGAGCGACATAACTCAAAGGTTGACTACTTAAATATCTTGACAGATCACCTATAGACAAAATTCATACTTAAATTCTGCAAATTTACTTAAATTAAAAGATGTGCCAGTAACATTGCAACCAGGTCAGAGTTGGGTAGATACCCCATAGATTGTTATATGTTATGTCAATCATTACTATATGAAGACAGAGTAAATAGGCTGTCTATTTATCCTATACGAAAGGAGGATTATGAATTGTCAAAAAATATTGATTCCCAAGGAACTTATTCTTTGTTCTCTTATGTTAAATTCATAAGAAAAATATTTCAATTGGATACCTCAGATAGTCTTCAAAATTTGAAAAGTAATAAAAAAATATTATAAAAATTTGTCGAATAACCATTATATGAAATATTATGAAGAAAAGATAAATAGTCTAGACGAAAATAGTAAACTTCACTTACTTAAAATATTTTTAAAAATATTAAAACTAACTATCATTTCGAAAACTACCTATCAACGAATATTTCAGAATACCGAAAATTAATATGTAAATTCAGAATCAGTGATCACCAATTGGCAATTGAATGTGGCAGATACAAAAAAAAAATTCTGAGAAAATATACTTTGTAACACATGCAAAGTACTAGAAGATGAAAACCATTTCTTTTTTCGTTGTAATTTAAACAAAGATTTAAATTGTTGTTCCTTTGCTTGTTTTTTTACCATGTATTTGTAGAGACTTTGTCTCATGTGCATTTACTCCATATCCTTTTTTCACCATTTAAGAGAAACTTTGTTACAAAAATTCAATATAGATAAAAACCTAGAGAAAAACAAAAAAATACTTTATATTGTCCTAAATCCAGTAAGTAATGAACAAGTGAAACTGCTTGGTTCTTTTTTAAAGCAGTCGCTAGAACTGAGGACAGGGGGCATTTAATTTCATTTGTTTTATATGTATGTTTGTTTCAAAATGTATAATGCCATTTTATTTGTTATATGCCTCTGGCCCTTAAATTGGGCGTAAATTGTGCATTTTCTTTATTTAAGTACTAAAGTATTAAAATAATACAAATTCATTTCAGAAGATTGAGAGTGCAATTTACACTTTCACCGGTTTCAAGTTTCGCATTTACGTCTAAATAAACACATCCGAATGTCATCTTCACGGTAACTGTTTTTCCTAGATAATTTTTATTAAAATCTTTAATTTCAATATATCCTATCTTAAAAGTACTTTCACTATTAACATCGCGTGTATAAAAAGGATCTTTCTCAGATGATGCATAAAATTCTATTTCTAAAGAACCCCTTGAATTCAGTGTAACACAGTTAAATGTCTGCGCTTTGGTCATTCCCGGAATTAATGTTTCTCCAACTCGTACAAAGGGGCCAAATATATCTTCAATAAATTCTCCATCACGATTTCTCACATAATGGGCAGACTCTTTTGAATGACGCAATGGTTCGAAAGGCTTTCGTGTACTTATGCCGTAAGTAAATCTACTAATCCTTTCTGTTATGATTTCCGGGTAATATCCATATATTGCAGCTCCTTTCAACACGACAGATCCTGGATCAAGTGGCACAAATACACTGGCTTTACTTTTCACGGATACAACCTTTTTAACTGCATCTTGGATTAAAACACACTCTGAAAACCCACCTACCATTAAAACAATATCAATATTTGCTTCTAGTGTTGAAAAAAGGCTATTCAAATGTTTTTCAATCCCTGCCACTGATTCTTTGTAAAATTTTCTAAATTCTTCTGCGGGAATCGAGATTTTTCCTCTATTCAATGACACAATTTCTCCGTATTTTTCTTTCAAGATATCGTCAAGATTTTGTATTTCTCTTATACATTCAGGTACCGTAAGATAAATTTTTTCCCTACATTTAAAATTCCGTTTTTGTATTTCGAATCTACTACAAAATTCTGCAATTTCATCTGTAAACTCAGTTTTTAATGTATCCCACTTATTCGAACTAATTACATTTCTCCAAAATCATTCAAATGCCTCATCCACTTTTCTTCCACCCCATGCACCACCTGTGGCCTTACAAATTTCCCTCAGAGAATGTTTTTTACCAGCGTTTACTACTTCATATATCGTTATGTCTACAGTTCCTCCTGCGAAAAAGAAAAAAAAAATCTTTATTCATTTAAACTTGGAGAAATGTAATAAACATCATTACACTCATTTCTTTCTTGATTGTTCAACAAACACTTCCTTATACAAACTTTTTCAACACTACATTTTTGATAACGTAAAAAATGTAATTTCTTTTGTTTTTCTTTTTCTTTCGCAGAAATTAAATGTTTCACGGACCATTTGTCCTCAACCATAGGAACCCAGAATTGAATGTGGCCTTAGTTTAGTGTAGATTACAAGTTTGACACCTGTAGAAGGTGGAAAGACAAGCAGACGGACTTGGCGAATGGACGGACTAACAGACAGACATGAATCTAGGGATCAACATAATGCTCCGATACTTATGTGTTGGGGTATTAAAAACTCCAACCATATTAACGTATACAAAATTGAGACTGTTGCATTGTTGCATTTAGTAAAGAATGGGAATAACCACTTTTTAAAATGGACAATACTCGAATAAAATATATTGGATTACATATGAATTTTGTTGTGAAATTATTTCTATACAATGTACAAAAAAAGTATGTGACATGGCTGTCGGTGGCCTGTTTTGTAATAATGTATGGGTGGTAATTTTTTTTTCAATGTTAGCTAAGGCGAAGGATAAATGAAAAAATTTTAAAACAAACTTTGCATTGCAATGACTGAAGTATAGTCTAAAGTAGCATTAATAAGCTTCATTTATTCTGAAATTTATTTCTAAACTTACTTCAATATATTTTTTTTATTTCAAATGGAATAAAAAAGATAACAGGAAACACCTACAATGGCCGAAAAACATAGCCACATGCCAGAAAGTAAATAGGAACTGCACAAGAAAAAACCCACAATAAAAATACAAAAGACAAACATAAACAACGATAGGAACTCGGGACAGCCGGACTTGGTACCGGCACTAGCAAAAGCCAGCGGTAGGGTTAAACCGGTTTATGGGTACCCAAACCTCCCCTTTCTCTGTCCCGTTTCCCTATCGTAGAATAAACATACGAATAAAACCCATACAGGTAGACAACTAACTCCATGACCACAATCTAGAAAAGAAAAATGGGGGGGGACAAAACGTCCAGTATTTATATATATTGGATGAATTAGGAATTTTTTTTCTAATTTAGGTTGCATTTCTTTTTTGGTGGATTGTACACGTCATACTAGGTAGACATTTGTTGATTATCCCCCATACCTAGTAAGCTTTATATGACCAAAGGGAAGACAAGTTATTTCAATATCAAAAAGAGCTTATACACACAAGATAAAACTAACCATTCAACTTGATTCCACAAAAACGATAGAAAACGGCAATGATTTGAATACCGTTACTTTTTGATAAAGTAAGGGTTTTTAACTATAAGAAATATCGAAAATTTATGAATAAAAAAGACACCAGGAAAATCCTACAATTGCTGAAAATGAAAACCACAGGCCTACAAGTGAATTGTGCAAGATAAACAATATAGGATTAAATACTCATTTTTAGGAAATTATCTATGTATAAACTCTGGCAGCTCACTCACAAACTGAATAAAGTCCGAAGGACTTTAAAAATGTTAAGTTTGTGAGTGAGCTGCCGGAGTTCATACATACATAATTTCCTAAAAATCAGTGTTTAATCCTTATAATTCCAATTTTGTACGTTAAAAACTGCGTGATCCATGTTAACGATTAAACAGCAGATTAATGGGCAAACGGAAATATCGAAAGATATTTCCGTTTGCTATTCATGACGTTGACCAATGAAAATTAACGTTACAATTACATTTGGAATTGTACACCTATGAAAGACAAAAGACAAACGTTAACAATGATAGGAACTCGGGATAGCCAATCTTTGTACAGCAATAGCGAGCCGTAGAGTGAAACCGGTAATAAAAATAAAAGATCTACTTTTTCAATCAGATCAAATTCGTCCACTTTTCTAACGATAATCGAAATGCCAATATAATTGTGTTTTTAAAAAGAGTAGCATGATGCTGAAAGTTTACAACGATGATCAGTCAGTTGAACCTATTTTGGTCTAACATTCATTACATGTATTGCATCATTGTGAAATAAGCTTTTAGTTGACTTTTGAATTTAATGTTTTCAACTTTCCTTGTTTTTCTTAGTACTTGATCTGGCCTCCTATTTCGATATTTTTTACTCCTTTTCGATATTTTTGGTAATGAATACTTCTTTCTGACTATATTTTCCTTATTATTTGATTGTAAAACTGCTGTTTAGAGATAACTCCATGAAACTTGTGCAGATTGCTGCTCAAACAGACACAATACACAAAGAGGTTACTTCTTGAAACACAGCATAACAAAATTTATTATTTATTACGAAACCTGCGTATTTTTGTATTTTCTAACTAAATATTTTGAATGTACATGGAATGTTAATGACATAAAGTCCAATATATAAAAAAAACTTCTCATCAAAATATGCAGTTACTGAAACATTTGAGCTAATATATTACCTCCTAAATCCAGTATCATTATTTTTCGACCATTTGAAAATGATTCCAGACTAATAGAGTTATCTCCCTTCTGTATCCTCTCTAAAGTCATGTACCTACAGCAAAGAGCAGCAGATTCTGGCTCTAAGGTTATATCTAACCGATGTCTTTCAATCCCGGCCTGTAAAAATAAATAACTCATTGTTGTTTAAGATAAATTCCTATACGGCAAAGGAAAAACCAGATGAAAACAAATCTTTCTCTCTAACATCTCAAATTTATTCTTTTCCTCTACCAGATTTTATTTTTTTACCGGATTGACATGTTCAAAACTGTAGTTGTCTTAAAGAATCAGGAGAAGCTTACTCTACCGGTGCATCTTATCTCAACAATATTTTAATTATGTCCATGTTATTCCTCCCCATTTTTCTTTTATGTGCCATACTCTTACGTGATTGCTTTGTTCTTGTGTTGTTATTGTTTTTGGGGTATTTTTTCGGACTGACGGTTCGGTTTCCTACTTCTTAAAAAGTACTTACACCGCCTACATCAACTTTCGTGTATTATTTTAATTAATTCAGTGTAATATTGTTCTTTTTACATAAAGTGTTAATTCCTGTAATGATCCGTTCTTCACAGATAATAAGAGTACATTGTGCCACTCCTTTGTTGTTGTCTTGAAGTGTTTGAAATCTCTCTCAAATTTTTATGATGTTGCATCCTACATTGTATAAAGTTTATATGAAATCTAACATTAGATTCTTCAATAAGTTCCTCAGGTTCAGTATTGCTATCTTAGTGTAAAAAGGGGGACAAAGGAAAATGCTCTTTTTTGCATACTTCAATACAGGCTAAAATCATAAACTGTTTTGCAGATTCACTCCATATGGCTGGAAGAGTTACCACCCATTTTATATCTTTCTCTTGTAAAACCTTTTCCATTTTATTTTGCGTCAGTTCACGAACAGCAGTGTCCTTCAGGAATCGAATTGCTTCAGAGAATACAATTCGAGCAGATACTCCTTTCCCCTTTTCATCTCTTATTTTCATATTTTTACGAACAGTCTGAAATACATCGAGTTGCAAAAATTTAGTTATAATTGCAATTAGAATTATAATCAGTATATAGAATTAAATGTTTAACTGTAGTATATAATGCTCCCAATTGAATCATATAATATCCAATGCCTTCCAGTTTGGTACCATTCCAGTTTCGTAGCCCTGATGACTCGAAAATGGTGAAGTGTACATACTTCAATAGGTTGCCATCTGGCAACCAAAAGGTTCCACTCCTTAGAGTCTCGGAATTTATTTGTGGTAATAACTTGGGATGTAACTGGTCAAGAGTCACTTTGCCAATTAATTTTCAAGGGATTAAAGTCATGGGTGTAGCGTTGCTCGACATCTAGCTCAAACCAGTGCTTGGGCCCGTGTTAAACTTACTGTGAGGTATAAGCAAAGCTCATTGTTGAAGACCTCATAGTGACTTCAAGATGAAGAACAACAATGAAAGCGGTGAAAGATCCTTTTGGTAATTTGTTCTCTGTCAGCTTTTTTACATATTAAGGATTATGGACTTCCAAACGTTTTTATTTATTCTGCACTGAGGAGATATAAGTTGTCGAAATGCGCATATGCAGAAACTAAATTCACAGTATCTACGGAATTTTGTTAATTATCATAATGTCTTGACAATGGAGAGTTGTTAGACCATTCATAAACGGTTTTATGGACAAAATTTTCATTTCACAGAACCGAAATTAAATGTTTTTGTGGGAAAAACTTAAATTCAAAAGGTTGTATTTAATAGTAATAGTTATACCCTTGAATGAATCATCAGAGGTTATTTGCTGTACATTTTTACAGTATCTTTAGAATGACTTCTTTAACAGTCATCACTACTGAAGTTTTACGGTCGACATCACGATCTTTCGGACCGCTATGGGATATCTTTTTTCCGAGATGACAATAGATTTTGTTCTTTGACACTTAAATTTGTGTTTGCTCTACCGGATTTGACTTTACTACCGGAGTTGACATGTTCAACACGGTTAGCGTCTTATAAGAAGCAGGAAATTTTCACTCTACCGGTGCACCTGATCTCACCCATGGTTTTCAATTTTTTGTTCATTTTTGTATATATGTGTGTATTCATTTTTCTTTTCTGTGCCTTGCTCGTGATACTGTCTTGGTTTCTTTGTTTTTCCGATCTTGTCATTGTCCTTGGATTGTTCCTTTTCAATTGACGGTTCGGTTTTCACTTACTTTTAAACCGGGAATATCTTTTAAATAAAAAGTTCAAATTGTTTGTCACACTCTAAAATTATTTAGTATTATAATTTAAAGTCATGATCCAAATCATATATCAATATCGCGTTGTCGTGAATTATAATTCTGTAGTCAAGGTGGTTCTTTGATTTTGAAATGTTCAAATGTTTGTTATAATTTACAATATTGCATATTTGGAAATAATCACCTTGATAATACTTACATGGACTGAAAAAAAAACTAAACCTTAGAAATATACAGTTACATGTATGCACTCTCTATATATCAGTTTTGGTGTACTTGTTCTTGAGAGAATATCTCATATGGATACATTATCATACTTTCAAAATTTGGCATCTAGGGAGCAACCATTTGATTTTT
>MJUU01049808.1:19308-31252 GCA_002080025.1 Modiolus philippinarum
CCCCCCCATTACAAGACCAATTACATGTCTGAACCTGCGTCACCGTCACTCATGTTCAACTGAGAATTTGGGTTTTTACCCCAACCTAACAGAATGTCAAATATGGGTTTACCAATTCAAACAAGATTTCATTTACCTTATTACCAAAACATTCTTCATATGCAAGTTATAATTGTGATTATATTAAGTTCAACCCTATTACTGTTAAAGACAAAAAAGAAGAAAAAAACAAAACAAAACCAAATGTACAAAGTTGACCAAAGCATAAAATGAAAAAAGTCCATATTAATTCAGCAAAGTTGAAAACCAAACCTGAGTTTTAAAAAAACACATACTTTGAATCTTTATGAGAAAATATGTGAAAGCAATGCCAAAATTCAAGAATAGTTGCCCATGATCAGTGCTTTCAAAAAACTGCAATGTCTCTGGACAAAAATTTGAGTATCATAATGATAAAATATGATACAATACAATACAAAGTACAAGTTCCATAATAGATAAATTTGACATTTTTAAATCAAAACTGGCCTAAAGGGGAGGTTCACATCATCAATGTGTTCAAACAACAGTGCAAACTTTCAGATTTTTTTGACAGAGTTGTAAATGTTTCAGATTACACAAACCAGGCACTGTAATGTTAAAATATGCTGAAAAATGACCAAGTTCAACAATTAATAAATTCAACATTTTTATTTCAAATCTGCCCACAAGGGGAGGTACACATCTTCATTGTGTTCAGCACAACTGTGCAAAGTTTCAAAAGCATCAGGTATAAGGTGTTTGAGTTTCAGATTACACAAACTTGGTACCCCCAAAGCATAATGTTAAAATTTGATGAAAAAGTGACTAAGTTCAGAAATGGATTTATTCGAGACTTTTTATCCAAATCTCACTAAAAGGGGAGGTGCACATCTTCAATGTGTGAAAAACAACTGTGCAAAGTTTCAAAAGCATCAGGTAAAAGGTGTAAGAGTTTCAGATTACACAAACTCAGTACCGTAATGTTAAAATTTGATGAAAAAATGACTAAGTTCAACAATGGATAAATTCGACAATATTTCTATCCAAATCTAAGCAAAAGAGGAGATGCACATCTTCAATGTGTTAAGAACAACTGTGCGATGTTTCAAAAGCTTCAGGTATGAGGTGTCAGAGTTTCAGATTACACAAACTAAGTACCGTGATGTTAAAATTTGAAGAAAAAATGACTAAGTTCAACAATGGATAAATTCGACAATTTTTATCCAAATCTCCCCAAAAGGGAAGGTGCACATCTTCATTGTGTTAAAAACAACTGTGCAAAGTTTCAAAAGCATCCTGTATAAGGTGTCAGAGTTTCAGATTACACAAACTCAATACCGTAATGTTAAAATTTGAAGAAAAAATGACTAAGTTCAACATAGATAAATTCGACAATTTTTATTCAAATCTCACCAAAAGGAGAGGTGCACATCTTCAATGTGTCCAGAACAACTGTGCGAAGTTTCAAAAGTATCGGGTTAAAGGTGTCTGAGTTTCAGATTACACAAACTTGGTATCCCCAAAGCGTGACGGACGGACGGACGGACGGACGGAGTCGAACGGCTCCTAGACCTGCGATCACCGTTGGTGACGCAGGTAAAAATCAAATGGTTGCTCCCTAAATTGTTTTATAATCTCAAAATGTTATTCTGGCTATTTTGTTTATAATAACCAGATCTCACTATTTCATTATGCCAAGTTTTCTCGCAGCTGACTCTATGAGTGCCTGATCGTTGTCTATATGATGTGATGGTCCTCTATGAGTCTTTTTGTCAGGCAACGGATGACAGCGGTAGTAAATGTATAGAACATTTGTAAAGCTGCTAAAGATGAGTTTGATGATGAATTTTGAATATATGGATACATAAGAAAAGAATGTATGACAAATGTCAAGTAAAACCAAGGAATTCTTAAATTATAACCCTCTTCATTTATATTTTTCCTTCTCACAAACTCGAACCTTTTCCGGGTATTTTGTATGTTTTCAATATAGTTTTTTTTATGTTTTCAAAGCAGTCTTTATTATAAACGGTCACAGATTTATTATTTTGAATGGTACATTACACTTAGAATAGTTTTTTAGTTATGTATGTAATGCCTAATAACGAAGGATACATTTAATATCAATTCTCTGTAAATACCTACCATATTATATAGAGGGTTGGGCACGCATGGTCACAGATTTCCTCGAAACTTTGTACACTTATATAAGTCTATGACTTATGAACAAAAATGACCCCTAAACTTGTCCCGCTGGCTTGGTTGCCATGGTAACGGATACCATGGTTTTTGGGCTAAAATATGATGATATAGAGCAGAAAAAACAGCAAAATTCAAACGATTGGGTTCTTTAAATGTAGTCTTTATGCATATTTTTACCCAAGCAAGATAAAATTAAATATTCTGCTGTCATATTGAGGTTAAAATTTTTTGATAAATAATAGGTCTGATAGATGTGCAGGGTCGAGGCACACAGGGGTCTTTGGCCATTTTGAGGATAACTCATTTTTGGCCGATTTTAATGACCTGTATCCTCCATATGCAACAATGCTGGGTAATTTCAAGATTACAGTCAATAAGTACAAGGTCTGAATAAACAATTTATGGAAAAAAATTGATGGGGCTATTGTTGCTAAGGTGGTTACTATGGCGGTAAAAATGCGAAATTTTCACTTTTTGAAGTGCTGTTTTGGTAGATTAAACATTAATTAAATTCCTTAAATAAAGTGAAATGCTTAATTTGATTCCTTCATACACTCTTATTGATAATTGCTATTCAAAACAAATACAAACTTTTTGACTCTTGTTGCTAGGTTGGTTGCTATGGAAGCATAAAGGACAATTTTCAATCATTTCTGTTTCTTTTTTCGGACGTTTGCCCTTCATTTTTGCCTTTTTTAAAGGTTAAATGAAGGATAAACCACGGTTAATGTCATCTTGCTTATAACTCATCACAATATTAAAAATGATACATTCAGGTTGCAAGAATGGATGGTTGCTATGGCTGCTAAAAATGTCTAAATGTATCGTTGTTCCAAATGCTTTTTTTTTGTCAGATATAAAATTAATTCAATTTCCTTAAAAATAGAATTAAGGTAAATTAAAATCACCATACATAGAACAAAACATTTTCTTTTTTTTTGTTTTTGGGTGTTATAGTACTAAAGCAGTTTGTTGTTACATGCAATTTTCAAAACCCTTTACCAAATTTTTTTTAGATAAATAAGGCAAGAGTTACCTGCCCGTTGGTGTTCAAGAGCATTAACAGCAATGATCTTTTCATGAAGATTATAATATGCATTTTGTTAATAGCAGAATCATAGAGATTAGTGGAGTAAGGTGTAATTATTGAGTCATATTGATAACATAGAATAGACTTACATCTTACCTCCCAGGAGCATCAAAGTTATTACAATACCCCCTTAACTTGCAATTATTTTATGTCTCTTGGATCCTTGTCGGACCATGTTTTATTTCATTAGAAGACTTGTGTCATTTACAATTTTATTCTTTTTCATATGAAATATTATTTGAAATCACAACAAAAGTATATTTTGAAATAGCAGACCAGCCTTTTCAGAGATCCACAAGCATTAAAAGGTTACAACATTGCCCCCTTGCCTGAAAAAAAATTGCCGTCATTTACACAAAGCAAGATGTGATGTATTCAGGTGTGTTTGTAGACTGAAAACAACATCACCAGAGTAGTGTGACTTCAATTGGCCATAACTTGACTAGAACATGACGTTTTAGCTCGCACACGCCCAATCAGAAGTAGATAGTGTAACGTGTTTTATCATAAATGCCCAAGAAATAAGTAGTCATTTACAAATTCTGATTTTATGATAAATTAGCATCACGGTTCAACATGTGGGCAATAAAGAGAGAAAAGGTAGAGCGCATGCCGGAAAAGAATTGGTTTGTATTTCCAGTTGGCCGACATATTATATGAAGGAGCTCAAATGCATGACTTGTGTATATATCTCAAATGTTTTCTCTTTTCGAACTATTGCAGGGATCTTTATTAAGCGAAAGTCCCCAGCAGCTTGTTATGCGATTTTATCTAACATATCCCTGTACATTGTTTTGATGGGGTAATAGCTTTTTTATGCCCCGCCCACGAATGTGGAAGGGGCATATAGTGTTACCCTTGTCCGTCTGTCCGTCCGTACGTCCGGTTAAGTTTTGCGTTTAAGTCCATTTCTCAGAAACTAAGGTATAGAAAAATGATAGTAGACCAGTAGGTAGATCTTGGATAGTACTACAAAGTTCACTAAGCAGTTTGACACTTTGGCCTATATTTCATGGTTGAGTGACTCTGGATAAGTTTTGCGTTAAAGTCCATTTCTCAACAACTACACATTATAGGATAATGATTTTACATCAAATTAATTGCCTTGATGAGTACTACCCAAATCATTGACAGTTAAGTGGCTTTGACCTAAATTTTACGCTTCAGTGACTTTGGATAAGTTTTGTGTTAAAGTTCATTTCTCAACAACTACACATTATAGGACAATGATCTTTCATCAAATTAGTTGCCTTGATGAGTACTTCCCAAATAATTGACAATTAGGTGGCTTTGACCTACATTTTACGCTTCAGTGACTTTGGATAAGTTTTGTGTTTAAGTCTATTTCTCAATCTCCATGTATTGTAGTATCGCGAAATTTCACTGTAACATTCAGCTAAAAGAGATCTGCCCATTTCACCAACAATTGGGTGACCATGACCTACATTTTATGTTTCAATGACTTTGGTTAAAATTTGGATTTCATCACAATTCAGTGACAGGGAACTCATTTTATGAATGATTGACTTGGGTTAATCTGTTGGGATTAATTTATTGGCGGGGCATCCGTGTCTTACAGACACATTCTCTAGTTTTTTTTTGTTACAGGGTGAGTCGTCTTTACCCACATTTTAGCTCACCCTGGTGTGAGCGTCGACATTGTCTGTAAAATCTTTAACCTTAATTCTGGGATGGAAATCTAAAGGGCTAGGGTGTTGATTTTTGTTATGTGGCTGCCCTGCTATGAGAGCTTTGTTGGTGTACCTAATTAGTAGACATTTTGACTTTGACATTACCCAGAAGGAAATTAAAAAAAACAACTTTAACCTTGCTTCTAGAAATTGGTCTGTAAAGTGATATGGTGTTTATTTTTTGTATGTGACTTGCGTTTCATCAGGGCTTTCTAGGGGTACCATATTTGTAGATCATTTCACGTTGATCATACACTGAGGGTTGATTTTTTAAATACACCGAGTGCAAAACACAGAATGAAGCCTCATAATTTTTAAGGGGCAAAAAAATTGATCAAGACAGAAAATTTCTATCAAATGCAAGGTAAAGTTTTCATGTCAAAATTTTCATCTAAAATCTGATGAAATATAAAAAAATGTCAGTTTTGTTCCCATTTTTACCCCTGGGAAACGCTAAAAGCTACACCATCTATTGACACCTTGCAGAATGTGTATCCCAAGATGAATCAAAATTAAGAAACCCCGTCAATATCCAATGAAGAATAAAAAAAGATATTTTGCACATTCATAATTTGGCCCCGTTTTGCCTTAAAACTACATGAAAATTGGACAAGAGATAAAAAGAAAATGAGATTTCCTCAGTATGGTTCCACTTTCTGGAGAACTGAGTGTGACGTAAAATCCATTAACATATAAACTACATGCAAAATGAAAGAAATCCTGTTAGAAGTTTAGAAATAACAAGTATTCTACATGCAGGTAAATATATGCCCCCCCCCCCTCATATATGAAATCACTAAATTTGGCAAATATAACGCTTTTAAATGAATGGGTATTACCAAAATATCTCAAGCTAATTGAATTAAATGGTGTCATATTTTTCAATAAACCTATTAAAATAAATGATTGAAGTCAAATAGGTGAACTTAACAATTTCGGAAAGTTAAAAAAATTGCCACAAATCAGAAAAATGCCAAAACATAGAAGCAGCCACTGCAAGCTAAGCTCACCTCGTTTCAAAGCATTGTCACATGTTAAGCATGTCAGTACACAGGAATGGACAATAATCATTCTTTTTAACAGATTCATTAAGGCGTACAATGTAGGTTAAAGGCTGTCATTCCAAAATGCATGACACATACCAATATGGTTGAATGGGGACATTTCAGTAACCGGGAATGGACTTAAATCATTCAACCTAACCACGTCGCTCATCTGTAAAATGTATGTCACAGACAGCATCCGAAACATACATTGTTGTCATCCAAAAAGCATCATACATACCAATATGTTTGATGTTGGACATGTCAGTAAAAGAGAATGGATTTTAACCATTCTTCCTAACCGGACACCAATGCCGACGCTAGGGTATCAGATAAGCCCCTCACTTCGTGAAGTGAGCTAAATAAATTAGGCAGGGGTTCCCCTAATAATCTAGGTAATACATTTTTCTGAAATTGTAAAACAAAATTTAGCATAGAATACCTTTTTTTCTAAAATTTTAGTTTTTATGCTTCAATGACAGCTGAGAGCTCAACTATCCATTGCAACTCTTATAAAACCAGCATTCAAATAAATAAATAAATAAATAAATAAATAACAAAATCTGGCAGGGATTTCCCTCACAGTCTAGGAAATTAATTGGACAAGGGTTATAATTTAGTTTATACATATTTCTGAATCGTAGAAAATATGCAGCAAAATACCCCTTTATAGCCCATTTCAGACCAACATTTCAAGAAAAAATTTGGACAGAGGTTTGCCTTTTAATAAAGGTAATAAATATTGCTTGAATCATTTGGAAAGAACTACTTTCGCTGAAGCTGAGTATAATCCCCAAAATAATTGTCTTTGAGAATTTCAGGAAATTAAACAAAATTAAAAAACATATTTTCTTTATTCTAAGATTTTACTTTGACTGTTTGAAAGACTATTTTCCAAAGACTGTTTGGAAATATGGAATAATTCTTCACATTAACTTTATTACTTCTTTTTTAAACATTATTTTTTTTTCACCATATCTGATTTTTTAAGTTTAAGACATCCCTCAAAAGTGTGTTGATGTATGCAATTATCACTTCTTGGTTTATAGCAAAAGCTTATGCAGTAAAAGGATTATTTCTGTATGAACTATTAAACATTTTTGCAACTATTTTTTGCTTTTGAATAATCAAAAGATGGGCTTTTCAACTTTATATCCTGCTTCTAATTTCAAACACGGTAAATGTTTATTTTTCCAAACAGTTTAGTCTGATATGCTGTGTGTCTTAGGAATCTTAGAACAACGGTGATTATGTCAGGTCCAATAACTCCTAAAAAATTGCCAGATCATATAATTGCCATGCTATACAATTTAATACATACGGTGACAAATGATCATGTAAAATTTCAACCGATTATCGGTTTCTGAGGAATTGCACCAACAAAATGCCACTGCGTAATGTTGAAATATTAAAAATCCCGTAACTCCTACAAAATTTGACGAATCAAAATGGCGATGCAATATGATCTAGTACATTAAGTAACTAAAAGTCCTTTAGAATAAGAAAATCTGATTTGTCGTTTCTGGATTCTTTCTTAGAAGTTGCGACGGCTTCACCTCTTGTGAAGTCATAGACTTGTGCCCAGGTTGAAATAAATGTTAATTGTCTTGTCTAGAAACAAAAATCATATAATTAACAATTGTTGTCATTATCATTATTTGCGTAAGTGGTATTTACGATGTGAAGTTCTTTATTTTGATTATCTTGCTTTCAGAATTTTTGAAATGAAAACATAAGGGTGAACATGTCAATTACGTTGCCATGGCAACCACCCTACCACTAGCAACCAGAATCAAGTCGTTGATATCTCTGACAGAATGTTATATTCGGGGTTGTAATTAAATAAAAAAAAATCAATAACTTAGTGTACGGGAATTTTTTTATTATTTATCTGAAAAAAAAATGCATTCACAAAAAAAAATTAAAACTTAACACTTTTTTGCTACCATAGCAACCATAATAGCACTCCAAGGTATAGTTTGTAATTGTTATGATTATTCATAATGAGCAAGAGAAACTGACGATATCAAATCCTTAATTTTACATATTTCATGAGAAATTTTGAAATCTAAATGTATGAAAAAAGAAACGATGAAGGTAAATAATTGCCGTTTTTGTTACCATAGCAACCAACCTAGCAACCAGAGTCAAACTGTTTGTATTTGTTTTGAATAGCAATTATTATTAAGAGTGTATGAAGGGATTAAATTAAGCATTTAACTTTATTTAAGGAATTTTATTAATGTCAAATCTGGCAAAACAGCACTTCAAAAAGTGAAAATTTCCCATTTTTACCACCATAGTAACCACCTTAGCAACAATAGCCCCATCAATTTTTTTCCGCAAATTCTTTATTCAGACCTAGTACTTAGTGACTGTAATCCTGAAATTACCCAGCATTGTTGCATATGGATGATACAGGTCCTTAAAATCGGCCAAAAATGAGCTATCCTCAAAATGGCCAAAGACCCCTGAGTGCCTCGACCCTGCACATCTATCAGACCTATTATTTATCAAAAAATTTTAACCTCAATATGACAGCAGAATATTTAATTTTACTTTGCTTGGGTAAAAAAAAATGCATAAAGACTACATTTAAAGAACCCCATCCGTTTGAATTTTGCTGTTTTTTTTAGCTCTAAATCATCATATTTTAGCCTAAAAACCATGGTATCCGTTACCATGGCAACCAAACCAGCGGGACAAGTTTAGGGGTCATTTTTGTTCATAAGTCATAGACTTATATAAGTGTGCAAACTTTCAAGGAAATC
This sequence comes from Modiolus philippinarum, assembly GCA_002080025.1. NCBI lineage: Eukaryota > Metazoa > Mollusca > Bivalvia > Mytilida > Modiolidae > Modiolus > Modiolus philippinarum. Next base: position 28,127 of record MJUU01049808.1, read on the forward strand.
TATGACCATGAGTGCCCAAGTAAGGTTGATGGTTACAGAGAATTGGTATTAAATTGTTCTAAAAGGAAAAAAAAGTATTCGTTTCACGTTTAACGTCGGCTGGTGCTTTATTTGACCGCTACAATTTAGTTTTTTGCTTTTATAAATCTTGGCTAGAGTTCCTAAATTTTAATTCAGAAAGAGTTTTTTTGTTTTGTTTTGTTTTTTGTTTGTTTTTTGTTTTTGTTTTTGTTTTTGTTTTTTTTTGGGGGGGGGGGGGTATTATTGATATTACATAAGTGAGTGACATTTAAGTTGTTGAAACTTTATATGATTTTGTTTTGACACAACAAAAGCTTTTGCTAAAACAAAGTTTTTCTATTAAATTTGTAGGTAGTTTGTATGTTTTCTAAAAAATCTTTTGCAGGTAGTTTATTTGTTTTCAAAACAGTCTTTATCACTAACATAGCATCTGTTACTGGTCATAGACTTTTTCTTTTGAATGGTGCATTACATGAAGTATCTTTTATTTGGAGTTATGTATGTGTCGCCTTATCCTAAATGATGAATTATGCATCACATAAGTTTTGTTCTTAAAGGTACATTCGTTTACTGTTCTTTTAGTGTTACTTTATTCGACTGCTACAATTTAGCACTTTTAATAAATCTTGGCTTGAATTTATAAATTCTAATTTAGAAAGAGTTAATTATATTTTTGTCTATTATTTCTTGTTACATGCTTGAGAGAAATAAAACTTTTATATGATATTGTTTTAAGGACTTTTAAATATAAAACTGACACAACCAAAGTTTTTTTTAAGAATTTTTCTATTATATTACAAGGGAATAAATACGTTTTTATTTCAAGCATAAAGCCAAAAATACCACACAAAAAGAAGAACTTGTCCTTAATTGAAAATAGTACCTCAATGAAACAGTTTTTTAAAACTGAGAGTGACAACAAAGATATAGCTGAGATTCTGCTAAAATAATTGGTGTTTATACCCTGATACACAATTATTGCTAAGGTCAAACAAGTGGCAAAACTTTCATTGTAATGAAGACAAGATTATCACCCCAAGCTTACACATTGTGTTAGATTCATCGATGTGAAATGTCTACATTGTACATATATCAGACGTTAAAACCTGACAAATGTATACAATGTTGTCTTTACACAATGGGAAGTCGATGAAAGGTTGAGAGCTTGGGGTGTAAATCCTAACTCCGGTAAACTGAAAGTTTTGCCACTTGCTTGACCGCAGCAATAATCATATCACATTATGGCGAATCTTTATTGAATAGAATTGCAGTACACTTGTATTTTTGGCAAACCTGTCATCAGAGAATTGTTGACCACGTCCACGTGATGAGTACTGCATACCTATATTTTTTTATTCTATGGTCTATGACCAAGCAAAACAACACACCACCATAAAACCGTAGACCACAATGCCTGATATTGCTTAATTTGGGGGGAGACTACACCCATTCTAATACAGAAATGAAACATAACATCATTGAAAAATATGCCGTGTCAATGTCCCAAACGTAAGTGGACATTTTCAGCTAGATTCTCGTCTTCCCAGATTTGACTATACCCATTTTCATTTTTGCATATATTGACCCACTTATAGTTGACGGCTGCTGTTAACAGACTAGGACAGGCTTACCTTTCCGGAACATATGATGTCGCTCTCAGTTTCATGATGGTTCCAACTGTGAGTGCTTTGGTTTTGAATTTTTGTGCTTTGTAGCTGTCCAACGTCATTGTTTTATGTGTTCTCGTTTTAACCATGTTTTTGGACTTCGATTTTTGTAAATACCACTCCTTTGCTCCTTTGGTATTCTTCTGCCGTTATTTCCTGCTTTTCTACTTGTGTTATTTAGTACCACAAGGCCTATATATATTTTTTTGAAAATTTTACTGAAAACTTAGGAGTATCTCCCTCTTGCTTAGCTTTGTCCTTTGCTAATTTTGGATTTCCATTTAGATCTTTTGGTGTATTTGTGCTCTATCACATTTTACAAATTTTGGTTAATGGACTTCCAAATATATTGATATGATCTGCATTGATGAGACATAAGATGTGAAAATAGCCATATGCAAAACTTAATTTGTAATAACTTCTGTATGGTGTTATTTATTACCACTGGGCCGATGCCTCTGTTGGTTGACTTTTAGTCCCCGAAGGTATTCATCGAGGCAGTAGTCAGTACTTTGGCGCTGACCTTAGCCCGATTTTATCTGGAAACTTGCAATATATAATTTTTTGAAAACTTTGCTTTAAAGTGAGTGAGAACCGAACCGTCAAACTAGGGAGTATCCCCGTCTCCTTTAGCTCTATCTTTAGCTGATTCCAATTGGATTTTCAGAAACTGAATAGACAGTTAACTTCGGCTTTCATAATAGAATGTTTAGCGCTGTTGACCACAATACTTTGTTTTCCTGCATACAGTTTATGTTGACTTGAAATTCTAAGGTCCACTATTTTTTTCACTTTCTGGAATGTAAACACCAATAAAAAGTCTTTATTTGGAAAACCAAAGATTATAATTTACTCATACCTGCCAACCCTCCCGTTTTGTGCGGGAGACTCCCGCACAAACGACGAAATTCCGGAAATCTCCCGCTTTCGTGTCCGATCCCGCGCGGGAGTTAGAATCTCCCGCATTCGGATATTTTAACCCGCAATGACCCGCATTCGTATCTCTCGGGACTTTTCACTAATCTCAATAAGACGTAAACAAACAATGAACGATTTGAAAACATTTCATGATCTATTTCGAAAATCATTTCTGTCATGTCAACTCCAACAAGAAAGAGGTCCTTGTCTGGCCCAGCGGGCAGTATGAAAAAAAAGGAAATATAGCTGCAAGTTCCAATCAGACTGGACGACAGATTTCCAATTTTTACGAGCGAGTCCACTTGACAATGAATCTGCACTATGCACATTATGCTCCGTCAATTTTTCGGTTGCATCTGGCGGTCTTTACGACGTCAAAAGGCATGTTAAGTGTGAGACACACAATAAGGCAGTGGAGGCTCAAAAAACTACAAAGTCAATGGGTTCTTTCTTACAGAAACCAAACGATATTTTTTTAGATTTCCAGCTTGCATCAGCAGATGAACTCCCAGAATGGACT
>MJUU01049812.1:0-18723 GCA_002080025.1 Modiolus philippinarum
CCGTCATACTTTGTACGCATATGTCTCGCTTTCCGCACCTTTCGTCGCCGGCGAGACAATAAAATATAACGAAATATAATTTCATTTTTTTGGTGAAATTTTACTGGACAGTCACATGCCAAGGTCAAGGTCACAAGTCAAATATTCTGGTTCCAACTGAAAGGTCTCTCCACAAGGAATACACATGCAAACTATGAAAGAACTATTACTTACCATTCAAAAGATATGCTCAATATTAAAGTTTTTATGCTGTTGTTCACAGCCCAAGGTCAAGGTCACAAGGTCAACTATTCTGGTACCAATTAAAAGGTCTTGCCACAAGGAATGCACATGCAAAATATGAAAGCCATATCACTTACCATTCAAAAGATATACCCAATGTTAAAGTTTATTACTTTTTTCAAAAAGTCCATCACATTTCAAGGTCAAGGTCATGAGGTCCAAAATTTTGGTATCGTTTGAAAGGTCTTGCCACAAGGAATACACATGCAAAATATGAAAGCCCTATTACTTACCATTCAAAACATATGCTCAATGTTAAAGTTTTTATGCTGTTGTTCACAGCCCAAGGTCAAGGTCACAAGGTCAACTATTCTGGTACCAATTAAAAGGTCTTCCCACAAGGAATGCACATGCAAAATATGAAAGCCATATCACTTACTATTCAAAAGATATACCCAATGTTAAAGTTTATAATTTTTTTCAAAAAGTCCACCACGTGTCAAGGTCAAGTTCATGAGGTCCAAAATTTTGGTATCGTTTGAAAGGTCTTGCCACAAGGAATACACATGCAAAACAATGAGAGCCCTATCATTTACCATTCAAAAGATATACCCAATGTTAAAGTTTTTTATGGACAAACAGACAAACAAACAAACAGACAGACAGACAAAAAACTATATGCCCCCTGAAACTTCGTTTCATGGGGGCATAATAAAGTAAATCAGATGAACTATAGAGGGAAAACCAACACAAAACGGTGGCAAAAGCTTACTCTGACTATAATTGTATTTCACACTCCAACTCCTTTATCAATGTACCATTGTGACTTTAACTGAATGCTTAAATCCCAAAGAATTCTAAATGCATTTTCATTAGGAATTATTCTAAACACTGGCAGCCTTTTTGGATGAGATACAAACATAAAACTTAGGTAAATGTGGTTAATAACAAAATTACTGAACAGAGTTCGTAATCAACAATTACAAAATTTGCCTCATTATGCATGTTATGGCAAATGGAAACAGTAAACCAGAGGCTCCCAGGAGCCTGTATCGCTCACCTGGCTTTCAGTTGCCTTAATCAAGGAAACATTGTAAGTTATATAGTTGATCTTCAGTTTCTAAAGCTTTTGTAGCTCGAACACCTCCAATATCTTGAACTGTTTTTAAAAGTCTGATCATGTTTTACTGTATTTCTTTGTTTGGCTTTTTTTTGACAAAAAACATTCTTGCTAAGGACCACTTTCGACACCAGTTTTGAAGTCGAGACGTCATTTTGTAAATGGCAGTCAACAAACAATTTTAAAACCTCAGTTTTGAGGTCACAACATCAATATCTATTTGGAAATCAAATTTCATTGAAATTGGACAATGTAGAATTCTCCCATCTTTTTCGGCAACCATTTTAAAAATGGCGGTCAACAAAAAATTTTTAACATCAGTTTTGAAGTTGCGACATCAAGACCTATTTTGAAACAAAATGTCATTGAAATCGGACAATGTTGAATTTTCCCGCCTTTTTTGGTGGCCATTTTGAAAATGGCAGTCAACGAACAATTTTCAATACCAGTTTTGAAGTCGCAACATCAATATCCACTTGGAAACCAATTTCATTGAAATCGGACAATTTTGAATTTTCCTGCCATTTTTGGTGGCCATTTTGAAAATGGTGGTCAACGAACAATTTTCAACACCAGTTTTGAAGTCGCAACATTAATAGCTATTTGGAAACCAAAATTCATTGAAATCGGACAATGTTGAATTTTCCCGACGTTTTTGGCGGCCATTTTGTAAATGGCGGTCAACGAACAATTTTCAACACCGGTTTTGAAGTCGCAACATCAATATCTATTTGGAAACCAAATTTCATTGAAATCGGACAATGTTGATTTTTCCCGCCTTTTCTGGGGCAGCCATTTTGAAAATGGCGGTCAAGGAACAATTTTCAACATCAGTTTTGAAGTAGCCACAGCATGGCAAACATTTCATCAGTTTACACTTGACCTTCATCTTCTAGAGTTTTAGAAATAAAAGATGAAATGAAAAATACGAAAATTTTAAAAATTCGGTGAAAAAAGGGCAACAACTCCTACAAGGATTTATGGATTTTCTTCAAAATTTCAAGGTGGGTAGACCTTGATATGCTGAACATTGTTCAAATTACACTTTACCTCTATCTGTTACACTTTTTGAAATAAAAAATAAAAAATGCAAAAATTTTGAAAATTTAACGGAACCAGAGGCTCCCAGGAGCCTGTATCGCTCACCTGGCTTTCAGTTGCCTTAATCAAGGAAACATTGTAAGTTATACAGTTGATCTTCAGTTTCTCAAACTTTTGTAGCTCAAACACCTCTAATATCTTGAACTGTTTTTAAAGTCTGATCATGTTTTACTATATTTCTTTGTTGGGCTTTTTTTTACAAAAAACGTTCTTGCTAAGGACCACTTTTGACACTAGTTTTGAAGTCGAGACGTCATTTTGTATATGGAGTCAACGAAAAATTTTTAACATCAGTTTTGAAGTTGCGACATCAATATCTATTTGGAAACCAAATGTCATTGAAATCGGACAATGTTGAATTTTCCCACCTTTTTTGACGGCCATTTTGAAAATGGCGGTCAATGAACAATTTTTAACATCAGTTTTGAAGTTGCGACATCAAGACCTATTTCACGGTGCGGAATGGTAACGGACTTTTTGGGCTTTTTTCTGCGTTGCCTGACTAATCGGGTTCAGAAGCGGACTAATGGGGCTACAAAAACCATACCTGTTGTAAAAACATGTACACAAAAGCAGAAAAGAGGTCTTAAGTATCATAAGAACTATACTCACGGAATATCGGAATGTTTATTTTCTTTGTTTATCCATTTGTAAACATCCCGTACCGTCCAGTTTCTTCAAAATTTTCGACACCAATGCACAGATGGAAAGAGCAAGTTGTAAATCGCAACTTATTTGTCCAAATACAGTAACATTTCCTTTATTCGTAGCATCTACTACATAGCACAGTGTGAAGTACGAAATAAACAATGTCAGCAGCATATTTTTAACTTTATAAACGTGTCAGTTTGTCAGAAAACGTGGTTTTATTGTAAACCATAGGCAACGGACTTTTTGTGTTTACGGGATATTATGAAATTTTCTGGCACCGGACTAATTTGGCACCACTGGAAAAGGACTAATCGTGCATTATTTTGTATATTTTATAATGAAGAGCAAGAAATCCAATGAATAAATGAATAAATGGACCGAAAAGAAAAAAAAATGTCCATAATATTGTTACGTCTGCAAGATATTCACACGTATTTTATGTGTCATTCACGTCTAATGTCACCACCTTAATCTGCTTATACTGCATTTTTTCCTGTTCTATATACTACCATATTATGCTTTTTCTATACTCAACGTCTAAAGTACTAAAATATGGAAAAATAAACCATGGTTGCACGACAGATATAATGAACATACAGTCAGTATATATGTACCAGACATTTAACACAAAACTAAAGTGTCCTTCCCGATGACCCTGTACGGACACCGGGGCTTGAAATAAAAGTGATTTCATTGCACATTTATACGGGTTTACTCAGTTTACACATTTCCCCGACATCTTGTGTCAATGACACTGCTACTGTACAGAGTCGTCGAGAGCATCAGTATTCCAGTCGACCAGTACTTCTGTGTGCGCCCGAAAACTTTTACAAAGTTAATATCTAAATTTGAAAAAAATAGAGTCACAATGTAATAAAAAGTATCTGCGGAAGTCGGATCATTTGCATTTTGGTAGCTTGTAGCTTAATAGGTTGACACTATCTCATATCAAGAAAATGGTTTCCGATTTTCTTCGAATCTTCTTCTTGGTTTACAAAAACTTGGATAATCATACAAAGTATGTTTTTTTCTGCTATTGTGCTAATTGACTTTAGAAATGTAAATCTATATATGTTGCAAGGCTGAGTGCCGAAATTATTTAGCCCATCAGCCTGCAGCACAAAGCTTTAAATTTCTTTAACGTGAATTGATGTTTATATAATTCACTATATCTGATATACAGAAGACCTTTCAAGTGGAACTTACTTTTTTATTTTGGGCTTCATTTGCCCATTTTATTCCAATGTACATATGGGAATTTTCGGTATATCAACTGATTTGTCATTGAAATGTAAGATTCTTATAGAATTTATAAGATATGAATGTGATATCGATTCAGCGTGTCTGAGCTTACAAGTAGAGTAAGCTTTTAAATGTTTGAAATAAACTATAGAGTCACAGAATGCGAAATATTTTACCCTCCCCGCATATAAAACCACTGTTATTTCATTTTATCTCGCTTGTGGTATTTTGAAATAGATTTATTTTAAGCATTAGATACACGCAGATCCGTATAGAAGAACAAATACATGTAAGAAAGTGAGAATCATATTTGCATAAAGGAAACTAGAATTTGGGTTATAGTTTTGCGATTATTTGACAAATGCATTTCTATTTCGATGATATTGTGCAAAACAATTTAATGATATGCAAAAAGAAAATAATCATCAAAATTTTGTGGCAAATTTGAGTGTTTTAGAATTTCCGATCATCGAAAACTCCAAAAATTGTCTACATCTATATCTTCCAGTATAGTATTTTAATACTTACAATGAAAATCTTAATTTCACTGCCGCAGATATCCGTTTACTTAGCGTCGCCGACTCCTCGTTAATTGAATTGAATAAAATTAAATATGAATGTCTCGTCTTCCCTCATATCATATGTTTGAAATGCCTGTACAAAGTCAGGACCACTGACGTTGACATTTTTTCGGTGGTTTTGCTCCTGTTTTTTCTTTTCGCCCTTTTGAATTTGGCTCTTAACAATTATGATCGGTAATTTTGTAACCGTCATTCAGAAACCCCATGATGAGACTTGAAAGTCGGCCATTTCGCAGACCTATTAACCACTACGATATTTGTGTAGTTTCTACTATTTTTGGCCTCAAATTACGCCCTACGCTTTTACTCACAATTTCTATGCTTTGATACTACTAATGAGTTTGAAATAAAATTTTTGGTTGAAAAATTTCTGCATCCGGTTTCGGAACCTTTCTTTATTGTTTAATAAATATGAAGGAACCCACTAGAGAAACTCGAAACATTTGCATGGATCTCGATTGCGATTTGTACAGGCCACCGTAGTACCCCTATAAGTTTGATTGTTTGATAAGTTTAAATTTAAGTTCAGTAAGCAATATTTCAGCTATATCAGGACGAGAACAAGTCCATCAATTCAAAAAATATAAGTAAAAGAAGAAAGATACATTGGTGAATGGGACAACAAGTTTACCACTGACAAAAATAAGAGAAACGGGTAGGGGCAGGAAATTTAGCCTTCTATACGACCCCAAGTAAGTCTGCTCTTGTATGAGGAATACAGCAGGAAAATTTATACTGCATGGGGCGTTGTGCTTCACCACATTGTTTTTCTTCAGTAGTTCGAGTTCGTTCTTTCCGCGTTTCTCTTCAATAGTTTGAGTTTGCTCCTTCCGTATTATGACCTGACTGCTATGAATAGACAAGGCATTCCCTTCACCATCTGCGGAAGCACCAGGCAGCTCAGTAGAGGGAACTCCTGAAACCGATTCAGGTATCAGAAACATCCATGTGATCCCACCACGTACATACATGGCGGTTATGTGCCTTTATTTTATACAGAATTTTCAAACTGGTGGCAAATAATGAAATAATTGCCAACTACAGCCATAAAATTCCATCAGACCACATTATTCAACACCGTAACTGGTGTGTATTGCAAGGGTCATCTGGTGAAGAATCAGTTTAGAGGGGCTTCCTGTATAGAACTAACGGGCGCGTGTTCAAATGTTGGATAAGGGAATGTCCTGTGTGTGTTGGGTAGTTATGTCATTATACGGAAAGCCTGATGATCGCGAACCATCGTAGACAAAATGTGTAGAGAAACACCACGCCGCATTAAGTATTAAGATAGACCCTCTATATTTTTCGTACAAGAGTCTGCTGGGAGTCGTATAGAAGGCTAAATATCCTGTCCATACCTATTTCTGATTGACAATCAAAATTTGTTATCCCATGCAGTTCAGTTGTTCTTTCCACGTTGATTTCTTTCTTATTTTCTTCATATTATTTTGATTGATTTATTTGCCTTTCGTAATCAATAAATCAAATAAATCAATCAAAGCTCTGTCCTTAGCTGATTTTGGCTTCACATTTAGATCATATTGGTTATTTGTTCTCTATCAGTTTTTAAACATCTTTGAGTTTATGGTCTTCCAAGCGTTTAGATTTTATCTGCACTGAAGAGACGTAAGTTGTCGAAATGCGCATATGCAGAAAGTAAATTCACGGTAACTTTGGTATTTAGTTATCTGATGAAACAGGTTTAAAACAACGAAGATAAATGCATTTCAAGGCACCTGAATCGGTTTTCAGGGGCTCCGTCTACAGATCTTCCAGTTAAGTCCCCAGGTGGTGGTAAGAGGAATGCCTTGTCTATGCGTGGTAGTCGGATCATAATACGGAAAGCCCAACCGCGAACCATAGTAGCCAATCTGTGTAAAGAAACATCATGTCCTATGCAGTATGAAGACCATTCTATATTTCTAATTATAGCAGACTCACTCACTGAGGGTTGCATAGAAGGCTAAATGTCCTGCCCCTACCCATTTCTCCAATGCAAATCAGAAAAGTCCATTCTAGAGTTATTTATTTCTTATACATATATGTTTTTGAAATGGTTAACTTGTTATCATCATTGTAAAGCTGAAATAGTGCTCAGTTGAAGTAACACTCTAACTAAACAGTCATTGTGGAAAACGCTACGTCCTTCTATATTTCTCGTTAAGAGTAGACCTACTGGGGGTTGTTTAAGAAGGCTAATTTTCCTGCCCCTACCCATTTTCCGGTGACAATTTAAACTCGAAAACATTGTTTACTGGACATCAATGAATAAATGCACTTGAACAGGTTGATATGATTCATTTGACAATTAACGTAATCTGTTTCGACACACTTGTGTAGGGTCCGATAATGAAAGTACGCTGCGTCTGGGTACCTCTTTTATATGCACATGGCGAAACTACTCTTTCAAGGCAAAAACTACGCTTTTATTCGTCTTGAACTTCTCTTTCTTGCTAAAATGGGTAAACAGGTCTGATATAACCGTGAATATTGTTTCTATGTTTGGCAATTTTTCAAAATATGCTGAAATGCTGTCAAAAATTGTGTAAAGTGGTCTCCAATACGTGTACTTCCTAGGAATAAAAATTAATATATGCCACATTTGTATCTTTTCTAATATAACAGCAGGCGAAAATTGTTGTAAATAGCCTTTTACATTTAAGCCATTTTACAGTGTTCGGGAAGATGGCAATACTCAAAGGACACCAGGATTACCAAGACTGTATAAAAATTTGCCCTTTCACATGGCAGTTAGTTCAGTTTGGTTTTGGAGGTGCTATACAATTTTAACCAAACAAGAAAAATTGTCTAGATATGTCAAAATTGCATTCAAGTTGCAACTTCAGTATGTCCCCTGGATGAATCTTCTATAAAGATATGAAAGAAACCATTTGTTTAAGAGATTCTTGCTGTATAAATAGACCTACATACTGCGTTCGTCAGAGAGTTTTTAAGGTTCTTCAAATTTTTGTCAATCCAAAAAAAAAAGATAATGCATTCGTCAATTCGGAAAACGTACGAAATTTTCTACCAAAAACAAAGCTAAACAACTTTCGTACATAATTCCTTTCACTCAATGGACAGGTTATGCATTGCAAGGTTTAGTTGCATACAATGTAATCAGTTATATAAACAATCGGCATTTTATTTTTCTTCTAATCTTGATTGTCAAATTATCCTACTACCAGAGACATATTTGGTTTCATTAGCCTCTGTCAGACATCCATAACTAGTATACTACTGAGGCACGATATCATGTGAAGGAACTGATATTAAACGATTACCAAAAACAGGGCAAGAAAATAAAACCCCATCTAATCTAAATATTATATAGATGTTGAACATTTTTTTTTATATTTGAATAACTAAATACCGAAGTTATTGTGAATTTTGATTCTGCATATGCACATTTCGACAACTCATGTCTCTTCAGTGCAGATAAAATCGAAAGGTTTGGAAGACAATAAAGTCAAAATTGTTTAAAACTGATAGAAATGAAGATATGCACTCATACAGATGTATGTAGTGGACAACCGTCCTATTCAGTTATTCTGACCACCACGTCTCATGATTTTATTGTGCCAAGTTTTCTTACTATTGGCCCGATGAGTGACATGTGGTTGTTTAAATGTCGTGATCGTCTTCTATTGTCTTTTTGATGACAGCGATTGTACGAACACTTTGACAGTTAAGTTTATGTTTGTTGACGATCCCGCATCCATGGATCAAAGGGTAAAAAAGCATGGATGTTGCGTTGCTCGACAATTAGCAATGAATTCCGCTCAAACCGGTGCTAGGGGCCGTCTTGAACTTGTTATGATGTATGAGAAAAGCTCCTTGCTGAAGGCCTCATGATGACGTCAATAAAGCAATAAAGCATTGTTCCTTTGCTTAGTATTACCATGTTCGAGACTTCGTATCATTTGCATTACTCCATGTCCCTTCATTGTTAATACAGTGGTTATGCACAGTTAGCACGGTTAGTCCGGTGCCGCAAACACACACAGTCCTGTGCATCAAATAATTTTAAAAACTCGTTATAATCAGTATTTATGTACAAGCAGCAGTAATTAAAGGCAATTGAAATATTCTCCGTTTGTAAAGTCACCTTTATGTGTACTTTATATCCCTAATGTATTCTTTTATTTATCAAAACAGCTTGTAAAAGGTGACAGTCATCGTATTTTCATTGGAATGTTACCCTTTGTGTTACAGATTTTAAGAAGCAGGCATATGCTTAAGTGATCATATGTGCCGATTTATGTATTAAAATCAGTGCTGAATTCCGTAACGTAAATGAATGAGATAAAATACATATTTTGAAAGAAAAATGACACACTTACCCCCGTGTTTTCGTTATAAACCACAAAAAGTCCGTTGCTGAACCCGATTAGTCAGGCAACGTAGAGAAAAAGCCCGAAAAGTCCGTTACCATTCCGCACCGTGTATTTGGAAACCAAATGTCATTGAAATCTGACAATGTTGAATTTTCCCGCCTTTTTGGCGGCCATTTTGAAAATGGCGGTCAACGAACAATTTTCAACACCGGTTTTGAAGTCGCAACATCAATATCTATTTGGAAACCAAATTTCATTGAAATCGGACAATGTTGAATTTTCCCGCCCCATTTTGAAAATGGCAGTCAACGAACAATTTTCAACACCGGTTTTGAAGTCGCAACATCAATATCTATTTGGAAACCAAATTTCATTGAAATCGGACAATGTTGAATTTTCCCGCCTTTTGGGGCAGCCATTTTTGAAAATGGCGGTCAAGGAACAATTTTCAACATCAGTTTTGAAGTCGCCACAGCATGGCAAACATTTCATCAGTTTACACTTGACCTTCATCTTCTATAGTTCAAGGAATAAAAGATGAAAAATACGAAAATTTAAAAAATTCGGTGAAAAAAGGGCAATAACTCCTACTACGGTTTATGGATTTTCTTCAAAATTTCGAGGTGGGTACACCTTGATATGCTGAAAATTTTTGCAATTTACACTTGACCTCTATCTGTTACACTTTTTGAAATAAAAAATAAACTAGAGGCTCAGACACTGAGCCTGTATCGCTCACCTGACAAAATGCTGAAGCAGGGTTTTCAATGTTCTGCATGGTGGCCATGTTTTTTATGTGAATTTCCCATAAGGCCAAAATAAACTATGTTCTGTGCTGGCGGCCATGTTTTTTATTGGATCGGAATGAAATGAGCAATCTTTGTTAAGGACCTTCAGTTCATCATTCTTGTAAAGTTTGGTTGAATTTGCTTCAGCAGTTTCAGAGCAGAAGAAGAAAATGTGAATTTCCCATTGGGTCCAGTGTTAAAGCTAAGTTCTGCCATGCAGCTATGTTTTTTATCAGATCGGAACGAAATGAGCAATCTTTGTAAAGGACCTTCAATACATCATTCCTGTAAAGTTTGGTTGAATTTGCTTCAGNGGTTACCTAATCCAAGATGGCCGCCAGCGGGGAACATAGTTTTAACATTGGACCCTATGGAAATTACATTCAAAGATCTTCTCAGAAACTACCAGTCACATCATAACCAAACTTAGTCACAATGGTCCTTAGATGGTCCCTTCTAAAAAAGGTATCCAGCAAGTCCGTACCTAATTTAAGATGGCCGCCAGCCGGGATCATAGTTTTTACATTAGACCCTCAGGGAAAGACATTCAAAGACCTTCTTCTCGGAAACTACCAGTCCAATGATAACCAAACTTAGTCACAATGGTCGTTAGATGGTCCCTCCCAAAAAAGGTATCCGACAGGTCGGTACCTCATCCAAGATGGCCGCCAACGGGAACATAGTTTTAACATTGAACCCTATGGAATATACATTCAAAAATCTTCTTCTAAGAAACTACTATTCCAATCAGAACCAAACTAAGCCACAATGGTCCTTAGGTGGTCCCATCCAAAAATTGTATCTGGCAGGTCCATACCTCATCCAAGATGGCCACCATCTGGACTATAGTTTTTACACTGGCCCTATTAATTTAAGGGGAGCCTCTGCCCAAATTTTTGAATTTTTATTTGAATTGTGGTCTGAATGTTTCAATTTCAGCATTATGTATTGCCTTGATTATAAGGGGAACCCCTGCCCTAATTATTTTTGAACGGTGTTCTGTTATGGGTTGTAATGGATGGTGGATCTTTCTGTTGCCATGGAAACCAAACAAGAATACTGTAATTTCAGAAAAAAAAGTATTCTGCTAAATTTTATGTTTTGTTTTTCCTATTGGAAATGCCTTTTATCTATGTCAGCCACGGTCCAGGTGAGCGATACAGGCTCTTGAGAGCCTCTTGTTTGGGTTAAATTCAAATTGAAGACATCGTAAAATCTGTTAAAATCCAGATTTTTCCAATTTTCAATCAACTAAACAGTCAAAACTCACAATTTTTGTTTTAAATAGTTGGACAATTACATCTTTAAGAACTCAGAAAAGTAATCATATGTTTAAGATGCATATATTTCTTGAAAAATGATTTTTATTACCCCTACCTCAGAATAGGTAAATTCTGACTGTAGATCAATAGTCAATACAGGACTTTTGAATCCTGTTCATTCTGGTAACAGAACTATTTTTATACGTAAACAATCAATACATCAATACATTGAGAGGGAATCACTAATTAATATTTATTATAAAATTCAGGTTAATTTTTTTCGTAAACTAAAATAGTTAAAAAATTGTCATATAGGAAATATTATAAATGCAGAAATACAGTTTTCTTTCTTTCTGGTATCTGAGGCGATCGTTTACGCCTTCAATTACACGAGAGTTCTTATCTCGAAAGTCCTGTATTTTGTTCATTTTTTTTTCATTTCTCAAAACCTACTGGTCGTAGGTAGATAATTTTTTTACACAATTTGGGAGGGTCATTATATAATATAAATCAATAAAAAAATTTCACTTATAAGGCAAGTTTAATGAATTGTTCTAAACGTGATATCAATGAGACCGAAACTTCAGAAGAATACGCCCTAAAGACCAGAAACAGTGTAATTCTGTGTTTACATAGTTGCCAACCCCAACTTACTGAAATCCGGAATCAGGCCATTGAAAATGCGGAAATTGGCATTGTTTTGCAGAATCAATGAAAATCTTTTGGGACTGCTTTAAAAAGATACTGATACAAAGAAAGGATACATGTATCAGTTTGGCTTACCGAATTTTGGTGTGTATTAAACGCATTGGTGTATAAAACGCACCCCCTTTCTCAGACGAAAAGAATCAGAAAAAATCTAGTTCGTGTGTGAAAAACGCACGTAAATTTTTAACAACATGTTCTGTCCAAAAAATGTCTGGAGACTTCGAGAGTTACCATGTGGACTGAATTAAATGGAATACATGATGCTTTATTCACTTATATTTCGAGGAATAACTTAACCTGTCTTTATTTAATGGTTTATTCAAACATTTTGGGAATTTGCAAACGAAAAATATTGATTTGGTAAACACAGGAAGTTTATCTCCAAACGTAATTAAAAGTCAAAAGCGGTTACGGATACGTAAATATTACAGTTTGTCTTGGAAATTTTTAAGTGATATTCCCTTATTAATCTTAATTCTCTCGGTTTATTAATTAATTATTTTCATTTAAACTATCCCTTTTCATAAATTATAATTACAGTGCGCCCTCGTTATATCGCCACCTTTGGGACCAGAGGAATTTTTGGCCATAAGCGAGGGTGGCGATATATGGAGTGAATAAATTACATAGAAACTATGCCACTTTTAGAAAAATGTACCTTGAAAATGGTTGGCGATAAGTTGAGTGACCGCCGTTAAAGAGGGGCAGTATAACGAGGGAGCACTGTACATTATCACTTGCAAGTATCTTGTACCGGAACTGGCTTCACCTAATCAAAACAAATATGGTGGACACGATGGAGATGAAATTTTGGGTACCGGGAAATCTCTGAATATATATGTTGTATACAATGAAAACGATACACATCTAATCATGTTAACATTGGCAAACTTTGTTATCATCAAACACAGGTTCGTATCTGGATCACTTCAAGGATTTTGTACTCATTTCCGGTCTGAAGTTAAGTTAGTCGTGGTCAGAAAGAAAAAGTCTTTTGAAGTTCGCATGTATAAAATGCATCCCCTCTCGCTAGGACCTTTCTGGGGAAAATATGTGGTGTAATACACACAAAAAACGGTATTTAGACAGGTACAATTCACTTTGAAAAACATTCTTAATATGATGAACCCACTGATTTTGCATCAAAATTTTGCGCCTGTCAGTCTGATTACATGTGTCGTTCAATGTCGTTTAAATCGCCATGCCCAATGCTGATATCAGAAATCAAAAAGATGCATCGTACATGGTATTCATCCACATGGGATTTAACAATTACAAACTGATATCTTTTCGTGTTCTTCACATTGATTTTTTTTAAAAACACAGCAAGTCTTAGGCTTAGCTCCAACAGATTTACTTTTAATACAAAATCAACACCAAACACTGTTTGCTTCCGGTTAAGTTAATATCTATCCGGTTTCTACCAACAGCGAATTTAAAACTTCATACATCTGATACAGGACTTACATAAAAACTTATTTACTTTCAGAAAATTAAACATCAATTTTCACGTGTGATTACAATTTATTCAAAACTAATTTCAACATTTTCTTAGTCGAATTATTATTTTCTAATTGAAGGGTCAATACGGAATGGACATGCTAAAATCTGGAATGCAGAAACGGCCTCTATTTTTCGGAAACATTCCGGGCAATCTGGAATGGTTTGCAACTATGTGTTTAATGACAATGTCCTTGTTGTTTTTTATCATTGCCTGTGGTTAAATATATGGTTTGTTTTATAGTAAAGTCTCTACTAAAAGCTATCAGAGGTGCATAGAATATATAAAAATGTCTTCATAGTAATAAAATATACATAAACATAAACTAAATACAGAAGTTACTGTAAATTTAGTCTCTGCAGATGACCATACTGACAACTATTATGTATGTCTCTTCAGTGAGGACCAAGTAAGAAAACATGTTTTAACAAATGAAATTAGGATGATTTACATGAAAATCTGGATTCATAGGTCATCAGCATTAAGCAGCCTCAAATGTGGTTGTTTAAAACAGGTCAATTGAAAGTAGTGAGAGCTAAAATATCTAAAAAGGATTGAACTTGTGTGAAATTATATTAATACCCCTGATCATGTGTTTCTCTGGTTGATCATACAAGTTTATTTTGTATAAAAATACATGTATTAAGGCAATCAATGTACCAACTAGAATACTCAAATTCTTCAAGACCTTAAAAAGCTTTATTTACTCTGAGTAATGAGAAACTTCTCAGTGTTGATTGCAGAAATTACAACATTTACTTGGTTACCATATATTGTATATACATTTACTCATATCGCCTTAATGCCTTAAACAAGATAAATGACATATAGAATGTTTCATGCTGTACTACAATAACATCTACGTACCTGCTTTGGTAGTACAACAATTATGAATTTCTAATATTATGTTGACTGTTATGTAGTAAGCCACATAGCACACCATTACCCATGTTAAATATGGCGGTGCACCTGATTTGGCCAACTCTATACCAGCAAATATATTAACAACTGAAATAAAATAGAAAATGGCAGTTTTGCATAAAGCTTGTACAAAATCAACAGCATTGATTTAAAGTAAGATTTATTGCAAAAAAATAATTTTCTTGTTCCATTTTTTTCCCATTTTAAAGCACAAAATTGACAATGTGATTTATTCAAATATAACAGTTACTTCAGTGAAAGGCTCAATGATGTGACACCAAGTATTCACAGTAAAAGTAATGTTCCCCACCTAAACATGATTGATGTGGATATTAGGACATTGAAATATTTTGACTCGTAATGTCACGTAAATACATTTCCGTACAAATACAATCTCTAGATTGCATTCGTGTTCTCTGAAGACTCTAAATTAAACAAGACTTACATATCTATCCAAATAAAATATACAATGTTAAATGTTTATCAGAAAGCAAATGTTGAAAGTCATTGGTAAAATCACATTTTTATTGATAAGCCCTCCTTACTTTATAATCTGCTCCAATTTGTATTTACATCACGTGTAATATAGTGACATTAGAAAATATACAGGCAACACTGGCTTTTGTGCATTTGATTTTAATTATAGGCAATTAAAATAAAATTTTCACTCACAAATGTACATAACGTAAAGTTATCAATTCAGTTTGTAAGCAAGTGCAGCACATTTACACATTGATAAACTCCTCTAAAATTATTCTTATCCCGATATGCTTATTAAAATCAGCATTCTTGTATGAAATAGTTCTCTCTAGATCATTCTTTATTAATAAACCTCCCAAATAATTTGTTAGGAGATGACCATTTAATTTGCAGGGAGAGGCTAGGGCGATTTTGCCTAGAAAACTTGATTTATTTTAGAATATTAGGTAGGGTTTGAATATTTATTTTCGCTGGCACCAAGATTAAATTATTATTAACAAAATTGCCAAAGCTCTCTCCCTGAAAATCAAATGGTTGTCCAGTTAATGAATTGAAATTTTGTACTTTGATAAATTACCTGCTAGAATATGTCCAATTGTACCTAATCCCCAGTGTATCCAGTTAAATACTTTTCTTTTAAAAGAACCTGGTAATGGTCTTATCAAAGCAACTATTGGCTGAAATATCAATAACATGGTGAAAGAATAATGAAATTTCATGACAAAAATGTTAAAGAAATATTCATAATATAAAATCAAAATTAAAGTATACAGTACACAATTATATATAAACAGGTGATATAGATATCCTGTAAATTTAGTTAGAATCTGACTTATGGTAGAGTAAATCAGTAACAAGATGATGCAGAATGACACAAGATGACAGGAAGTTATCCCTCCTTACAGAACGCAATACATAAATGTCTTATATATCTATCACTTTCTCAGCAGTTTTTATCAAATATTTCTCCAGTCGTCAATAGTTGGCTAATTGATCATGCAACTTTCTAACAAACAGGTATTTTTTAAAGTTCCCCACGAGATTCACATCATTTGAAGCTTTACAAAAATTTCATGGTAAAAAAAGATTGTCATTCTTTTTGGTGGTGCTTTGAACTCTCATTAAAAAAAAATTGTTTCTACCATACTAACTAGAGGCTCTCAGGAGCCTGTATCGCTCACCTGGCTTTCAGATGCCACAATCATGGTAACATTGTAAGTTATACAGTTGATCTTCAGTCTCAAACTTAAGTACATCGAACACCACCAATATAAAGTCTGATCATGTTTTACTACATTTCTTTGTTGGGCTTTTTTGACAAAAAACGTTCTTGCTAAGGACCACTTTTGACACCAGTTTTGAAATCGAGACGTCATTTTGTGAATGGCGGTCATCCAACAATTTTCAACATCAGTTTTGAAGTCGGAACATCAATATCAATTAGGACAAAAAAATTCATTGAAATAGGAAAATGTTGAAATTTCCCGCCTTTTTTGGCGGCCATTTTGAAAATGGCCGTCAACGAACAATTTTTAACATCAGTTTCGAAGATGCAACATCAAAACCTATTTGGAAACCAAATTTCATTAAAATCGGACAATGTTGAATTTTCCCACCTTTTTTGGCGGCCATTTTGAAAATGGCAGTCAATGAACAATTTTCAACACCAGTTTTGAAGTCGCCACAACATGGCAAACATTTTATCAATTTACACTTAACCTTCATCTTCTATAGTTTTGGAAAAAACAGACGAAAAATACGAAAATTTTAAAAAATTGGTGAAAAAAGGGCAATAACTCCTACAAGGGTTTATGGATTTTCTTCAAAATTTCAGGGTGGGTAGATCTTGATATGCTGAACATTTTTGCAATTTACACTTGACCTCTATTTGTTACACTTTTTGAAATAAAAAGTAAAAAATGCTAAAATTTTGAAAATTTTACGGAAAAAGGGCTATAACTCCGAGATGGGTTTCCAGATTTTCTTCAAAATTGCACAGTGGGTAGATCTCATCATGCTGATCATTTTTACTCCGTCAGAGTTTTGATATCTGTAATGGTTTTCGAGTAATTTGCAAAAAACAGCAATTTACTCCTATGTTCTATTTTTAGTAACAGTGACCATGTTGTTTGGTCTACGGACATAAAAATCACAAACTTGAAAGTGCATACCCTAATGATGATTCAGGCCAAGTTTGGTAAGTATTGGCCCAGTAGTTTCAGAGGAGAAGATTTTTGAATAAAAGTTAACAGACAGACGACAGATGCCGAGTGATGGCAAAAGCTCACATGGCCTTTGGCCAGGTGAGCTCAAAAAAGCTTGTATTCTATATATAAAAATCTTACAACCTTGAGTGAAGAAATATTTGCTGGTGAGAGGTTAATCCTTGAAACACATGTACAGCATAACAAAATTTCCTGTTTATTTGTAACTTGGGAATTTTTACTTTTTTAAAAAAAAAACTGGCAGCTGCAGAAAAAATTTATATCCCTAATATTTTTGTTAATCAATAACTATATGAGAAAAGTCATAGATTCACCAAAATTTAACTCCTACTGTACATTGGATAACCAAACCACAAATTTACCCTTATTAGTATTTGACTACATTTAGGATGTTTAATAAATTTAACTAACTGCATAAGATTTCCCCTTAAATTATACACATACCTAGGTTTTTATTTACTGTGTAACAATAGATAAATACTTACATTGGCTACAGTGAAAACTAAAACGACAAGTCCTATTACAGGATGGGCTTGATGGAACATTTTACCATTTATCTGAAAAATATAATAGATGGATAAAATACATGAAGTACATTCAACAAGTGAAAAAGTCTACAGTATACATGTGTGAAGGTTGTTAAGTAATTGTAGTTTACTGTTAGCATAGCCAACCACAACCTCTTCATGTCAGTTAAATTTTATAGATGAGATCCTATAATACAATTATTATTACAATTATTATTAGAATGTGACACTACAAAATGTCGCATTCTACTTTGGTTGATAATAAGAGTTACATACCTTACTATAGCCTTCAACATCTAAAAATACCAATATACAGCTAATAACTACACACAGGAATACAGCAATCATCATTAGTCTGTGAACCTGAAATATATAAAATGTTATACAGAAACTTAGTGACAGAATTCAAAAACACCTAAAAAATGGTAACAATTGTTCTTGATATTTGATGATCTTTAAAAATAAAATGGAAATGAGCACATATCAAAAACTGCTGAAAATTATGGGAAGTTGTTCATGATATACATGTAGTATTGTAGAGTTCAATCAACTCAAAATGATGGATATGAAAAAATAAAATTTAAATTAGAACAGAATAATTAATCCCAAAAATAGTAAAATTAATGATATTATTTTTTATATGAATTTACAGTATTTTTATTTCATTTTAAGTTAAAATACATGTTATTAAATCAATAGGAAAAGATTAAAAGCTACACGCACAGTGAAACTTGTACACACCTGATACCAAATTCTTTCATCACAAAATGTACTTCCTGGCCAAATCCTCTTGTAATATCTAACAATTACAATGGCAATACTGGCACAGCCAATCCATGCAAATATCATTAAAGCTCCTGTAAAAAAAATACATATAACAATGCTGTTCTATTTCTTTACACCTTAATACAATATTGTGGCAGCAATTTAATTCGTGGACAACTTGTGGTGGATTTCCCGGATGATTAACGTATTTTATTTGCAATTCTTCAATGAACATACCAATATTCCTATAGTAACACCTATAAAACTCCTTCTAAACTCCTGTCTTTTGTCT
>MJUU01049812.1:18783-46935 GCA_002080025.1 Modiolus philippinarum
CAGTACAAATTGGTATACAATAGAGTTCTATAGAAAGTTGAGTAATTGATTAGCAGACAAAAGACAGGAGTTTAGAAGGAGTTTTATAGGTGTTACTAGAGGAATATTGGTATGTTCATTGAAGAATTGCAAATAAAATACGTTAATCATCTGGGAAATCTGCCATAATACAATACTGTGGAAGCACTTTAATTCATAGACAACTTAATACAATACTGTGGAAGCAATTCAATTCGTGGACAACTTAATACAATACTGTGGAAGCAATTTAATTCGTGGACATATATCTTTCTGGTTTTCAAAAACATCACTATATCTTGGGTACATCAATCGTCATTTCGAATTATTTGCATTACAACTCTTGGTAAAAATGTACTTCATTGGGAACTTAATTTTGTGGTTTTAGCATACAACAAAACCCAACGAACAATAGTACTTTCACAGTAACTAAAACATGGTTTGATCAGCAATATGAGGAGTAGATATGCAGGAGACCTTATATTAAACCACCAGACTTTGTACAAAAACATACAGTTATAAGTAAATGTTTAAAAATATATTTATGATTTCTGGTATCGAACTAAAATTTGAATAAAATTGGTTTCATAGACTTGAATTTTACTGTATTAATTAGCAGCTAGTAAGATCTATTAATACATGTATTTGAAGTGGATAAAATTTATTAAAATAACCTTACCGTGAAACTTAATCAAATAATACACAACTCTGCCAGTTAGTGAAGAGTTTTTTTGGAAGTCCACAAGTTTTAGGGAAACTGCTGGTATTTTTTGTATACTGTGTGGAAGTAGCTTTCCTGTAAAAAGATGTGATTTAATAGTATAAAAGTCATAAAAGCAACAAAATACAAAGAACTATGGTGTAAAAAAATTAATGGTAGGCAAGAAAAAAATTCTTGAAACAATATTGTTTATACATTTACTGTATTTCTTAAACACATTATTCTGTTAAAAGTCTTCATAAATATATTACGGCAAATACTGCCCCTTTCTGGCAATATTCCTTCTTGTAAGATGGAATGTCAAACTTTATTACATTAGTTTTTACCTCTAGAAAGACTTTTTATATAAACCTTCAGAATTATTTCATATTTTCAGTACAACTTCAACAAGAAAACAATATTATTTACCATTTGTCGCAGGTCCATATGCAAACATTACATGGAAATCATTGTTCAAGTTGAAGAACTGGTCATCTCCAAGGATCTGTTTTTTCCTGGTAAACTTACAATGAAATATTCCATCTTCCATTTTACCATATATTTTACTTAAGCCTTTCTTTGGCTACAAAACATATAGAAAATATATAGAAAACATGATTATAGTTTTTAATATATTACAGCTGATTTAGGTTACCATGTAAGATCAAAGTTTGCAAACTTTCTACCTAAGTTAGATCAGCCTGAAAATGTGTATTGATCCATGAAGTTAAATGTCTAACACGCCCAAGGCAAAATGCAACCTTTTTGAAGAGATTATAGTCCTTTTCATAGTTTAATTAAATGATTTATTTCTAGGTGAAAAATTACAATTCTGAGTCATTGATATACATAAATATAATGATAAAGGTGTCTGTCCATCTGTCTGTCCGTTTAAAGCTCTATACATGTATATCTTGGGTTGTTTGTTATATTTACATGCCAACTTTAAATAAAACTTGTTTATTAGTAATTTTATTATTATTTATTGTCTGTGTGTCTGTTAGTCACAATTTTATGATGTTTTTATAAGGATGTAAGGCTATAAAGCTGCTAAATGACTAAATATAATTTGCCTCTCCTGGTTTGTAGTGCTATTATTTATTGTTTACCAATTCATTTGGTTCATGATTCAGTGATCATGACTATTTTAAAGTGTAGTTGCAACCACTGATTTCTGACATTTATAACAGATATAATAGGGATAAAGTACTTAGATTCATACATTGTACTTGTTTGCAAGCTAAGGAAAACATATTTCCATGAAGCCAAATATGCTTACAAAAATGTCTTTCTGTTACAATCTGGAATAGACTATAATTCACCTGGAGGTGTGACTCTCAAGCCTAACTGACCAAAATCATTTAAATGGTTTCTGATTGGACAGCTGAGTTTGTCATTCAAAGCAATACACATTCATAGGTAAACCAAACAATGAACCAAATTTAGCTAGAAAGCTAGGTAATTTGTTTGCAACATGCTTAGCTGAATCAGCTGTAACACTAAGAAAATAAATATTTTAGATTATTTCAATATGTATCCTCCTAAGAACATGGCCAGGCTATTTAAAATAAAATTCATGGCTTACTAATATTCCCAGGATTTATAAGAACCTTGAAAGGAAGACAAACTGATGAAAAAGTAACCTTTGCTGTTGTTTGTTTTTGAATAACATTATTATAAGCAAACATTCTAAGACAGTATATTACCTCACGTAGTCTTTTATTCATTTTGGAATCTAAGTTAACAGACTGGAAAACATCCACAAATCCATCATTGGTTACACATTCTATCACATTGTCATTTCCCTATAAAGAAAAAAAAATATTATTAAGAATACTTTATACAGTTTACAGGTTTTAAAACATAAGTATTTTCGAATTTTGAAATTACATTTAAAAAATTTAATGTTGCAATTTTTAAAACAGCAATTGTCATTTGTTTTATTTTGAATGTGCCTTCAATAATGTATTATAATATACATACAATGCCAGCAAATGTAAAAAATATTTAATGATATTACTATACTACTATACTGATGAGAAATGCTTGCTTTTGTCCACATTTTCCTACCTATATACAGTACAAATCATTACATTTGTAACAAAAAATTGCATGTAATGACCTTGCATGTGATTATAATCTTATCTGTTCTATTATACATGTATATAATAATTTTGTGTCTGTTCATTATCAGCAACATTGAATATTGCATTTTTCACAGGTTAAATTGAATGACAATATTTAACTGTCATGCAATCATATTTATGGCCTATACAGTGTCTTTATATGTAATATACTGATAATAATTCTTAACTAGACATCGGAGAGATGGCAGCCATCTCTGTGGGCCCCACTGTATAATATGTGCAAATTTAAGTGTGTGTGGACACAATACAGGTGTGGACACAGTACAAGTGTGGACACTTCACAAGTATGGACACCATCATATTATCAAGATATCAACAGAATGTAAGCAATAATCTGACCTTGAAGATAAAGGTCAAGGTCAAAGGTCACCAATCATGGTTCATGACACATCGTCTTGAAGTGATCTATCTACATGCAAAATATCAAAAGCCTATCTCAAAAGACAAAAAAGATATAGCCAAGACACAACTTGTCAGTACAAAAGCAAAAATCTGCCCTTGACGACAAAAGTCAAGGTCAAAGGTCACCAATCATTGTTCATGACACATCATCTTGAAGTGATCTATCTACATGCAAAATATCAAAAGCCTATCTCAAAAGACAAAAAAGTTATACCCCGGACACGACTTGTCATCATAAAAGCAAAAATCTGACCTTGACGACAAAGGTCAAGGTCAAAGGTTGCCAATAATTGCTCATGACACATCGTCTTGAAGTGTTCTATCTACATGCAAAATATCAAAAGCCTATCTCAAAAGACAAAAAAGTTATAGCCCGGACACCACTTGTCATTATAAAAGACAAAATCTGACCTTGACGACAAAGTTCAAGGTCAAAGGTCACCAATCATTGTTCATGACACATCGCCTTGAAGTGATCTATTTACATGCAAAATATCAAAAGCCTATCTCAAAAGACAAAAAAGTTATAGCCCGGACACGACTTTGTTATGGACGGACGGACAGACGCACAGACGGACGGACGGACAGACGGACGGACGGACGGACGGACAGAGTGATTACTATAGGGCATCCGCCACATAGTGGCGGGGCCCTAATTAAATTTACACTTCCTTATCTCAAATAGCTTCAGATAAAGCTATGACTTTACACCAGTTAAACTGTCAAGGTGATAAATGATCATTACTTGCTATATGAGAGAAACCAAGACTCTTTAACAGATGTCATAATGGTCTTTATGGTTATTCTCTACCTCTTAAAGAAGATACAAGAAAATTATTGACACAAGCGTCAAATTATAGGCCGCCTAATATTGAAATTTCAAAAGTGTTGCATTTTTCATGGGAGTTTGCAATATTTAGATTGTCAAGCAATTGTGTACAAAATGGATATTTACATTGTGGTGTATGTTCTTAAGTGAGAGCAGATCACAAAACATAAAAGCTGACAGTGTCAATGCCTGTGAATGATGGAAAAGCAAGTCCTATGTCTTGTTGCCTGTGACATTTGTTGCATATAAGGGTACCTTCAATTCGTGATCTCAAACGCTTATATGATTATGAATAAATCCGCATGAAATGTGTGGAACAAATTCACGCTATAAATCAAAGACCCGTTAGGCGATATAAAAAAAAATCACTTTGTTTAGATAATCTACGTGTATTTAATTGTACATGTGTTTACACTATGTATATATTATCACAATTATATTTTGAATCGATAATAAAGATGGAATTAAACTTAATTATAAATTGCAACATGGTGATTACATTAAAGGAGTTTATTATTTCAAGCATGCCTTTTCAACTCCTTCAAGGCATCCAATTAAAAATCGATTCTAAATTTGCTCCAAAACATTCATGTTTCTATATGACAACCATTTTTTTTAACTGAAAACTTCAGGTATATGATGATTAAAGACATTAAAATTGATTTTAAACAATTTTGAAAGTTTGAAACAACAAAATCATAATTTTTGAGACTTGTATTTTTTTTACATGTACTATCAACTATATTCATTCCGCGGTAAATCATGTCATTCGTACAATACAAATCCTATATCAAATAATGAACCGCCGTGTTGCAGCCTGTAATAAAGCTCGTGTATAGAGCCATAGGAAATATAGGTCTTAATGTTTTGTTACTTGTAAAACATATCTATGCAATATATTTGATGCCTTGAAACATGTCATGAATTAAGAAAAGTATAAAGGAAACCTTTGGAGAAACAAAAAGTTGTTCTATATATAATACATAAATTACATAGAAAAAGTGTGTAGAACAAGGCTACAAAAATTTCAACAACTATGATTGTTTTTAGTTCGCCTCAACGAAGTTGAGGAGGACTATTGGAGTACCCCCGGTGTCCGTGTCTACGTCCGCGTCCGCATTTAGGTATATATCTTGGTAACTATGAAGGGTAGGATCATCAAACTTTGTATACAGATGCATCTTGGGCTATCTCACAGCCTCCAAGAAAATTGGGTCTCTTTGACCTATGTTTTCCGCTTGAATGACTTACATTCAAGTTTACGTCCGAGT
This sequence comes from Modiolus philippinarum, assembly GCA_002080025.1. Lineage (NCBI taxonomy): Eukaryota > Metazoa > Mollusca > Bivalvia > Mytilida > Modiolidae > Modiolus > Modiolus philippinarum. The sequence continues at coordinate 24,151 of MJUU01049812.1, forward strand.
TCAGATCTCAGTCACTATACATGGTAGGATCATGTAACCTTGTATATGCATGCATCTCTGATGGTAGGTCAGCATCCAGACAAAATTAGGTCACTTTGACCTATATTTTCCGCTTGATTGATTTACATTCAAGTTTGATGAGTTCAGATCTCAGTCACTATACATGGTAGGATCATTGTAATCTTACATATGCATACATCTCAGATGGTAGATCAGCATCCAGGCAAAATTGGGTTACTCTGACAATGTGCCATAACGAGGCGAACTCTGTAATCGTTGATTACCTATGTTTTATTTGTATTCAATAAACCAAATGGAATACTGCTTAAATTTACTGGTACATACAATGGACATTTTAAAATGACATGTGTTTCATTGTTAATCTACTTCCTGTTTACGGACATAAATAATTTTCGAGATATTTTGTCAAATCGTAACAACTTTTCATAACAGTTTTCTCAGTAACTACTCATCACTGCAACTTGAAATTTTGTACGCAAGTTTAGAATGATGTCCTCTACTGCAAGTAGCGATTTTAGGATTGCCAGACATCAACTTCCTGTTTACCAACTTATTTATTTTTCGAGATCTTTTTAAGCAAATTTCACAAAATTTTTAGTACACAATGGAATTGTGCAATTATAACTATTTTTTGTGACAAATTATATTGGGGATCTTCTACTCCAATGGGGAGTGGGGGGGGGTATCATTTTGTGGCCATCCAGGCCACAGTACCTCTAGTTTTTCTTATTTTTAGTCTGATTTTAAGGCATTTTTTTGCCATGGATTCCCGATGAAAAGTTAAATAGCACTGCACCATCAAATTCTTGATAAGTTGTTTCCTTTCCGAGCTGTGTGGGGCCAAAATTTCAAATCTGCAGATTACTTAAAATTGTTTTTTTTTATTGGATTTCAATTGAATTTTTTCTTTGATTCCTTTTGTTGTAAACTTTAAGTAATATGCCAACAGATTTTTTGTAGTTTTTATCGTTTAAAAGCTAAAAGGGGTCAAATGGGTCGAGATTGCAATTTTTCAAAATATTTAAAATCTCTATTTTTAATCGGATTTCAATGGGATTTTTTCTTTAGATTCCTCTTGTTGTAAGCTTTTGGTAATATGCCAAGAGATTTGTCATATCTCTTACCTTTTTGGAACTTTAAGGGGTCAAAGGGGCCATGTAAAATCGTTATTTTTCATCATATTTTGATGGGATATTCATCTTGAAGTAAGCTATTCAAAATATGTCCACAGATTTAGCGTAACTCTCACAGATCCTGAACTTTCTGGGATCAAAATGGATAATTTTTAGGTTCCTGGTGTCCAGTTAATTAATGTGTCGAGCTCTGTGTCCATATGCATTTTAAATTACACTTGTTCCAATTTCAGTGGTCGACATGCTGGGTATCCCTTTATTTATAGCATTTCAAACCCAGTACAAATATTTTGTTAAGTAACAAAAGTTAATTTTATTTGCCTTTTAAAATTTTTATTTTAGGTTGGAGAAAAACACCCAGGAATAGGGAATGTTGGCAGGCCTGTATTTTTGTTGTCATTAAAAGTCCACATAAACAAATTAATTCCATTACATTTTGAGTTCGATGGTCAAAATGAACAAGAAAAAACGAATTTTCCAGAAAAAGTACACAGATCGTGAGGCCATCATACCTAATACCTCTGCAAAGTTAGAGTGCGACATATGAAACGGACAGACAGACAGACAGACAGACGGATGGATAGATAGACGGACGGACAATACCATAATACGTTGGTCATAAGAGGGGCGTATAAAAATGTAAACCTTTATTAACTATTTCATTTTGACAAATAAAAATAAGTATGTTTACAACTGAATTATGCAATTTTTTCTTGTTTATGTATATTTAGTTATTTTTTATTGCTTTTTCACTGGGAGCTGATCAAGAATGATTTAACCTGGAAGATATGACTGTCCTGTTTCTGGGAGGTTTAATGGAAATATGTGACATGTTTTCTTTTTTTATTATCAGGGTTTGCCCCACCTAATCTGTAATCTTGAAAATTTTTAATTGTCTGGAAATTTTGATTGTCCTACATCCTTTTCTGTCAACTGTTTCTTTTCTGTAGAGATTATGCTCTGATTTAGTAGAAGGTATATGTTTGTTATTGATATGTATACTGCTCATTAGGTCAGATGGAAAATTCCCAGACTAAAATTTGACATGTTCAATTGGATAGATAAGTTTAAGGCTCTCATTAAAGAATAACAATAGAAAAAGAATTAAAGCAATGCCAGTGAGAGTGAAATATAATAACTGGAAACTACTCAATGACATGACAAAACAAACTTAGACCCCGTTTACACTAGCAAATTTAGATTGATCTTTGGTTAGATCGATCCTAAAAAGATCGATCTTGCACAAGTGTAAACAGGTTAGATCTATCTTCAACCGGACTTAAAAAGTCCACATCCAGAGGTAGTCTTAAAAGGATAAAGTGAAGAATATGAACACAATACTAGTACTACCAGTATTGTACAATACTAGTAAAATATATGTCTACCAGTATTGTACAATACTGGAAGATACTGGAAAAAACTGGTAAGCCAGTATTGCAGATACTGGAAGATACTGGAAAATACTGATACAACTAGTATTGCAGATACTAGAAGATACTGGAAAATACTAGTACAACTAGTATTGCAGATACTGGAAAATACTAGTACAACTAGTATTGCAAATACTGGAAGATTCTGGAAAATACTGGTACAACCAGTATTGCAGATACTGGAAAATACTGGTATTTCGGGTATTGGAGACACTGGTTTAAGAAGTATTTTGGATATTATGTGCTTTTTGTTTTTTTGTTTCAAAATAGATTATCTAAAAAAAACAAATTTTAAAACCCAAGATATGAATCGATGAATTCCACAATGAGTAAAATTATAAAGATTAATACATCAGTTTAACATGAATTTTATGGAATTTAAAAGGATTTTGCAATAAAATTATTTCAAAATCATGCAGAACTATATCTTTACACAAGTTATTTAGATTCCAAAAATGACAAATGGACCTGCTTAATTGGATTACGAAATGACGAGAAAATAGGCCTGAAACAGTTCCATACTTCTCTCATAACCCTTGCAAAAACGATTTGCAACATTGATTACAATACATGACCAGTATTGTCACCCACAATGCATGTACTTACAATAATAGAATTGTAAGCAGTAAAATTATTGGTTTTACTGGTTTTGTCCCCAATAAAATACCGACAATACCAGTATTGTAAGTTTTACAATACTGGTAATACCAGTATTGTGAACAAGACAATACTGGTACAACTAGTATTTTGAAAATGTACAATACTGGTATTACCGGTATTGTGCCCAATACAATACTGGTATAACTAGTATTGTATTTTTCACAATACTGGTACATCTAGTATTATAAACAATACAATACTAGTAATTCCAGTATTGTTGCATACAATACTGGTATAAAATTTTCTACCAGTATTGTACAATACTGGTAGTACTAGTATTGTGTTCATATTCTTCACTTTATCCGTCTTAAAAAGATCGATCTTTTAGAAATCGATCTTGCTTCAAGTGTGAAACTGAATAATAAAACTGAAATTGGGCATTTACAATTGTGTCTATGAACGTATGTACGACTGTGGAGAATAAAAGACAAGCTTTGGGACTCTTTTGATAAGCAAACTTTTGGGTGATATACGGGATGCCGAAACATAACGATAAAACGTCTAAGAGAAACCTGAACATTTTTAAATGAATATGTCAGGACATTTCCAGATATATATATATTTGCATTTTTATGTATTTTTTTAACAATGGACACATGTATTTTGGTAAGATTGATTCAGTTTCAGTGTGGAGTGTAAACGCATCGTTCTCAGAAGAACCGATCGAGATCGATCTTGCACTTTTTAATGTAAATGCAAACCGACCCTTTTAAGATTGATTCAAATAAAGTTCGATTCAAATTGAAGCAAGTGTAAGCACGGTCTTAACCAGGGGTGTAGCTCCCCTTACGCAAAAAAGTATTTGCTTGCACATCATTTTTCAACAACAACAAAAAAATCAATCAATCTATAAAAAAATAACAGTAACAGTAATTAAAACAAATGCAAATTTTCCGTCATTTTTCATGATGTTTGTATCGTGACTTGTATTCTAATAGCAAAGTTCAACCCCAGCAGCTTTCCAATATGAAGAAGATGGATCACAGGGATTCACATTCCTTAATTATACTATCAATATATGGTCGACTTGATTTTTCAGACGACCGTTCATTGAAAGTATAATCACGGAGTGAATTCCTGTGGATGGATTGTTATTTAAAAAAAAAAATGATGAACAATGCACTGAGAGGAGCTGATACAGGTGGTCGGGGGACTAGTTCTCAATACAGAAAGATGTTGATATTTCTTCGAAAAAAAAGTATCTCAGTTTGCTCCAATGTGGGATGCAAAAGGGGGAAAATATACATTTATGCAATCTTCCCACAAACTTCATTCTTTATGGCAACAAATTCCTAGAACATGTTCTTTTTCATTTAAATGTTTAACCTTTTTTGGGTAGATAGAATCAATAGATGCAGATAAATACTGAAGTGTTGAAAATTTATTTCGTGCTCATTCATGAACAGTAAACTAAATACTGAATTTACTGTGAATTTAATTTCTGCCATTTCGACAACTTATGTCTCATCCAGTATTATGATTTCCAACCTTTCCTTTTCAGATTGGTGCAATTGGGCACTTCAACGTTTCAAACATTTTGATGCTGTGGTAGAATTTTAGTATGAATCTTTAAAAGTTGGCATTGCACAAGGATTTGTTCTAGAGGATTTGTCTACCCCTGCCAGATCCAGCCCTCGAAAAAGCGGGTCCGGGTTGGGTTTCAAAAGATTTTTTCACATTTCTGTCAATTTTGATGAAATTTAAATAGTTCTCCAGTAAAAAGGGGGCTCCCCACAACCCTCCCCTGGATCCGCTAATGATCCACATAGCTGACTGGGTGTTTGCTCTATACAGTGTCTATGCGAGGTACATCTTTTGTCAAGGATTTAATAGCTAGTATATGTAGTAATGATTGGATACTTGGTCTGAAAATTTGGTATGATGAGTTGTTCCTTGTCTTTCCTTCTCAAGTCTGTAACTTACCTACTTCCTATTTGTCCATAACTTTTGATTTTTTTATTGTAGCTATATAATGCAATTTTTCGTCAGGGATTTGATCTGAAGCAGTACTGTGTCTCTCTGTTTCAATTCCGTCAAATCTACTTACCAATAACTTTGACTTTTTTTCTTGATGTCCATATTGTATTGCATCCACACTTGACTATGTCATCACCTGTTTTGGGTCCATACTCACTTTACTTTGTACTTACCACATTGATTCAGGGTTCAATGAACAGTGGTATAATGGGCTGTCATTTGGCGACAGCTCTTGTTTTTTTCATCACTAACCCGATATTGTCAGTTTTGATGTTTTCTTTGCCTGAAAAATCTTTGTTTTTATCCAATTTTAAGTCTTTAAAAATCTATATTTTTGAGAATGAAATAAGATCCAGGAAAGTGCCAGGTTCCAGGATTTTGCCTATTTTACCACAGAGCTTCTGGGGACCTTGAGTGCCCCCAGACCCCTGCAGTAAAGACCACCTCACTACGCGAGGTTGGCTCCCTGCTTCACAGGTCATCATCAATCCACAAGAAAAATTTTGCTTGCACATCATTTCCAACTCAGCTACGCCATCGTTAACAATATGGTTTAATGCCTAACATAGTATTAGAAATATGTTGCTTTAAAAGTGTATGTTGATCTGTGCTTTGCTAAAAGTAAGTGTTCCCATGCGGTCCACTCTAATACTATGTTTGACACTGAAGGTACAAGTCGGGCAGGCCCACTCATTTCTTTTTTTAACGGACCTTTCCCATCCAAGGACTATTGGGGCCAAGTTTGGTTCCAACTTGACAAGTTCTTCGAGGGAGAAAAGACCTGTAAATGTGTTTTTCTGTAGTGTCCCAATGGGGAAAAATCTGTAAATGTGTCTTTCCATAAGGTACTGCGTTAAACTATGTTTCCAGCTGGAAGATCTTGGATTTGGTGCGGACCTGAAAACCACCTTTTTGAACAGGGAATTCCAGGGACTATTTTGATGAAGTTTGGTTCGAATAGGTCCAGCGGTTTCAGAGGGGAAAATCTTGATTATGTTTTCCCACAGGATCCAGTATTAAACCCATGTTCCATGCTGGTGGCCATCTTCAGCAGGCCTGATTTAGAAATAAATTGTCATCAATAAATATTACTTGTCCTTCTTAAAATCAACTTGCCCTTTAACATTCAGAATTGAAGGTAAGTAAAATTTCAATTTCACAAGTGGATATCAAACTTCACTTGCCCTGCACATATTTTATTTTACTTGCTGTGGGAGAGCACTTAAATCTATCCCTTATTTTGGATTTGATGTGGAACTGAAAAATACCAGAAGACAACGAAAGGTTTATAGTGACCATGTTTGGTTTCATTCAGCCCTGTCAGAGGAGAATATTCCTAGTGTCCAATGTTAATATATATTCTCTGTTGGTTGCAAACTTGGGTTTGGTGTGGACATGAAAAACACCTTTTTTTTTACAGGGGACCACCCAAGGAAAATTGTTACCAAGTTTACTTCCAGTTGGCCTGTTGGTTTCAGAGGAGAAGATCTGTATTTTTTATTCCCCATAGGGTCCAATGTTAAACTTAAACATAATTTTGTCAGAACTTTACACCATTTCGGATTTAGGTCCAACCAGAAAATACCTCATTTTTTTGTAGGCCCAGGACCACCCAAAGACTATTGTGGCTAAGTTTGGTTCCAATTGCATCACTTGTTCCAGAGGAGAAGATGATTTGATAAATAAGATATGATCTGTGTTCTAAGGAGCCATTACTTTGTGAAAAATTAGCAGATCATGCCAAGAAAAATCAAGAGCTGGATATGAATGGCAGCATGATATACCCCCACTCATTGAACCCTGAATCTATGTGGCAAGTTCAAATTTAATTGTGTAGGGACACAAAATAGGTGTAGACACAGTACAAGTGTCTAAGTGGGGACACAATACAAGTATAAACACAATGATATAATCCTAGTAACCAAACATGTTCAACAATCACTGTCAATCTGCTTTACATTTTCAAAAGAAATTGTGATGAAAAATTCTATATATTGTACAACAATGAAAAACAATGACGTCTTGTCAAACAAGAAGTGCTTATCACATAACCTAGTACTTGTACATATAAATTCTTTTCAAATTGCATTTTAATATATTTATGATAATAAAAATTTCATGTTTTATTATTCTAGATTGTGCATTCGGCAATTTATAACAACCACTTTCCGTCTCTTTGCATATTTTGTTTTCAAAATTTGTAGCATTTGTGTATATGATCATTTATTTCATAATAAGATGATTCTTTTGTAACAGCAAAGTTGCATAAATTGAACTTACAATTTTTCTATTTCATCTTAATCTATGTTACTATAGCCCCACTTTAGCGGGGCGGTATATAGTGTATTATGTCTGTTTGTTCATCTGTCAATCCGTTTGTTAATTCCTTATTCCGTCCACCAAATGGGTACATACTTAGTGCTGACCAACTCCTCCTAGACCACATGGTGAATGTCACTGAAACTCTCACAGAATGTTCAGTGGATATTGCCATTGTGCACCATCTATTTCAAATTTGTTTTGATTTGATTTTTTTTGTTTTTTTTTAAATTTTTTATTTCTGTAATCAAATTGGGGAACGGGGCTTTATATTAAAGCTCACAGTTTTTCTAGTTAAATTTACAATTAGAGTTTTACAAATTTGTCTGTACTATGGCTCTTGTTATTTGTAGTTTATAACTGGTATTACCTTATCAACCTGAGAAAGCCCCCCCTTTTTTATAAGTTATGTCATCAGGAAAAATCACCTGTTATACAGAAGGATAGCAGTGTGGTATTTATCAACTGATATGAAATAATTTGTTTTCTTTAAGTAGTGAAGATAACAGGTCAGATTTCACCTTTCCACATTTTGAGGGAAATTCTTAGGGCTAGATAGACTGTAGAGATAGTAAATCACACCTGGCATACAATTTTTAGAAATTACACAAAATTAAGAATAAAATTTTATCTGATCATAACAAACAAAACTAAAAACATTTAAATCAAAAGCAATAAATAGGTTTAAAGGGATGGTGAAGCTGCAGACTTCTGTGGCTTATTACAAGAGACACAGTATTAATATACATGTTGTGTTGTATTGTTTTTGGTCCCTTTGTCGGGCAACGGCTTACAATATTTCTACATGTACCTTGCCCGATATTTTACGTTTATTTGAAGATCACACATCCCTGACGTAAAGAGATATGGATGTATAGCGAAGTTCGATATCTAGCAAGGGATATCTGCTGGAGCCGCTGCGGGGCCGTCTTGAAGTTACTATGATATAAAAAAAAAAAATAAATAAAATATGTTTATTCCAATCAAGGGCCCATGCAGGGCAAAGTCATTACATAAGTATTACATTATTACATATATAGAAAAAAAAAAAAACAGTCATATATAATAAATAGTATGTATCCAGAGACGTTACTAAATGTCTCTGGTTTATCACAAGTGAATGTTGCCGATTATGTACTAGAGGTGGCACAAAGTCTAGAGATTTCAAGTGAAAAATATAGTATAAAGAATATATAATAAATAAAATAAAAAGAGGATGATAGAGAGGTGACATAGTGAAACAATCCACCTCGTGACTAGTGCAAGAGATCAAGTACTGTTTGTAGTAGTTGATCAGATGCAAGAGTCACCAAGGGCCGATGCATATAGGAATCTATTATCACCATGTAAAACCAGTCAGTCTCCTTTCACCTTGCATTTGGCGACAAATTAAATTTAACATGGAAATGACAATCTAAAATAAGAGGAATCCACCTCGTGACTAGTGCAAAAAAACAAGTGCTGTACAAGGCAGTTGATTAGATGCAAGAGTCACCAAGGGCCGGTGCTTCTTGGATAACTCAATATTACAATGTATGTATGTCATTTTCCTAGCACATACACTGTGTGCATATGGTTTGAATCAAATTCGATTAAGATTAAAATGATTAATAAAATAACTTATATCGAAATTAAAGAGATGGAAATACTTTTCCATCAAAATGGTCAGATGCAAAAATATGGGTGCGATTTCTTGAAATTTAAATAAATTTTTCACAATATGGAATTCTCATACATTTGTGTGAACTTTACTTCACTGGCAATAACTTAGGTTTATAAAAACCAGAAAAAGTGCCACCTCCAGTAGAACATGTCCATTGCTCCAAAAATATATATATGAGGGGGAAAAAAAGATTTGCATTTAACGAAATAAATTAAACATTTAAATCTTGAATTTTTCATTACTTTTAATGAATATGCACAATTCAGTTAAAATTTCTTTGTTTTCAACATTCATTAACCATATAAATTTGTTTTTTGAATCTAAATTCTTAAAATTAGTGCAATTCTCCTCAGTATGATTGCATGGCCAAATTTTGTTCTGTTTATATTAGTTCTCAATTTGAAATTAATTCTGAAGCACGAACAAAAAATACAATAAAAAAACCAAACAAAGGAAACAACAAAAACAAAACAAAAAACAAATGTTCATACCTTTTAACATTACAAAGTTACTCCAATACTGTGCGCAATGTCTATGTTATTGTCGTCTATTTTCTCAGTTAATTTGTGAATTTTTGATAATGAATATAGCCTGCTGATTTTATTATGTAATTGTGTATTAGAAAAGGTATTTACATCCCAGCTCTTTTGTTCTAACTGGGGTGATCTGAGTCGGATCACCCCAGCAATCTCACCCCACTTAGAACAATGGATATTTTTTTTGTTTTGTCAAGGCCAGATTTTCAGAATTGTTAAGTTGTTTTGGACTTGAATATTATATTTTACTTTTCCATAAAATTTCTTAAGATAAAGATTTTAAACATTGAAAAATGACATTGTCCATAGTGGGATTTGAACCAGGGTCCTTTCGTTTACTAGACATCTGCCTTACCAACTACACCACGAACTCCTTTGACTTGGTGTTAAAAAATTGTTTATAAAGAATATATAGTGGTGGGGCACAAATAAGAATATATATATTATTATTATAGTATAGAATATTTATTTCAAGACATTGTAAGCATGGAAATAATTTTTAAGAATTATATTGGCTTTCCTTCACTTAATAAATTAGCTGGGATGTAAATTAGTTACTGTAAATGGGGCAATTTTCACGAGGGCTTTATTTTCGCTAATTTCGCTATTGGCACAAATTCGCGAAAATTTCCCCTTGCGTAATTTTGTTTTTCATAAGAAAAGTAACGACAGGTAAATTAGAATCACGAAAATAAAACCTCATGAATATGTTTATAAATCAAAAACGCGAAATTTAAACAACGCGAAAATATCCCCCTTTACAGTATCACATTCGGACTTGGTGTGTCTGTATAAGCTCACCCCTCCGGCCTTTGTCCGTCGGGGTGATCTTATACAGACACACCTCATCCTTGTGTGTTAACTATTACTTAAAAGTCAGTTTACCAGTGTAATAAGGGTTTTAACGTCTTCTTTGATTGCTTGTGTACCAGATTCTTTACTTGTAATTGTTTTCACTTAATTGCCTCATGGCCTGTTTTGTATTCACTTGAAAATAAAGGCTTAACTAAATTGTCATCTGTTTTTTTTTTAATCAGCCAATTATTTTCGGCATAATGGAAAACATAGTATGGGGTTTTGGTTTGGTGTGTTGGGCTGGGGTCTTGGGGTCAATATTTTGGGCTCGAAAAATGTGAAATATAGTATAGAATTTTGGTTTGGGTGTTGGGTTGGGGTCTTGGTGTCAACAGTTAAACGGAAAATATCTCTGTCATTTTCTCTTTTTTATCAGATGATAAAGTTGACATGTGAATATGTTTTGGTAATTAAGATTTTAGATGTCATATAAATCAGATGATGCAGAACTACATAACCTGACATTCAAGCATTTTATCAGTGGTGTGAGTTATTAATTTGTGATTGAAGAAATTTCTTTTTCTGTTGCAAATGATTTTCAGGTTTGGGATGCAAAAATATCCAGTTTTGATTGCAAGAATTAGATTAGCCTATGTCAAAATAATGTTGGTTTAAAACCAATTTGCATATATATGCATATATACCCCTAGATTCTTTGTTTTGGGTCGTTTTAACCTGGATATGGGATGTTGTCTCCTTGACATTTACCCCATTTCCTTTCTTTTTCATATAAGACCCCAACCCAACACCCCAAACCAAACTTCTATACTATATTTTACATTTTTTGAGCCCAAAATATTGACCCCAAGACCCCAGCCCAACACACCAAACCAAAACCCCATACTACATTTTACATTATGCCATTATTTTCTACTGATAAAAATGTATGAGTTTTTCTGTCAAGGGAAATTCTTACAGATTGCAATTTTTAGTGTTGACAGGAATTAAGATTAACATATGTCTGAGAATGAACATAAAGAGGTAACAATGTAAAAGAGTACAAAATCTAAGCATCCAGTTTGTTTTACTTCTAAAATTAATATACTATTTCAAGATTTAATGGCTTTTGTTGTCAAATTCTTATTACACTAATCTGAACAACCTACCACAGCGATAGTAAATACAAGTCTAAAAGTTTAATAATGTGTATCATATCCTTGTCCAAAACCACTGTTGTAGAATTTTTGTCTTTTTTTTTTTTTTTGATAATTATGTTTTTATTTTGTTTCGAATTATGTAAAGTATTTCTCTCATTTCTTGTTACACTATTTTTGTATTTATGAATTTTATGCAAGTTGTTTAATTCCATTTTTGTAGCAAAATATAATCTTCAATAGCTTTTGAAGCAAGTTCAGAATTATAGTTACATTTTGCAGAAAAGAATGAGGGTCAAATTCCTCTGTCCTCGTATTGAAAAGTCAATCTCATTTTTCTGACTGTTTCATTGAATCTCTTTTAGCATTTTTTGATATCAGGATTGGTGATAAATTTTAAGCCTTAAGACCTGGGCCTTTAGATAAGAGGAATTTTTCATTATACCCTCTGCAAACAAAGTTTAGGGGGTATATAGGAATCAATCTGTCTGTCTGTCTGTCCATCCGTCTGTCTGTCCCCACTTCTTGTAAACGCAGCTCCTCCTTAACCACTTGAGGGATTTTTATGAAACTTTACATGAAGGAAGGACACTATATGGAAATGTGCATGAATGAGTATAATTATTGTCCAAAACCAGGAAGGGGAGATAATTAAACTTTGAGTTTTCATGGATTCCATCTGCACAAATTACCTTGTAAGCACAACTGCTCCTAAACCACTGAAAGGATTTTGATGAAACTTTACACAAAGGAAGGACACTATATGCAGATGTGCATTAAGGAATATAATTATTGTCTGAAACCAGGAAGGGGAGATAATTCAACTTTGAGTTTTCATTGATTCCATCAAATTCCGTCTCAAATAGCAAGTAATGATCATTTATCACCTTGACAGTTTAATTTGTATAAAGTCATAGCTTTATCTGAAGCTATAAGAATTATTATCATTATATTACAAATAAAGCTACTGTATAGGCCATAAATCTGATTGCATGACAGTTTAATATTGTCATTCAATTTAACCTGTAAAAAATGCAATATTCAATGTTGCTGATGATAAACAGACACAAAATTATTATATGTAATGGAACAGATAAGATTATAATCACATGCAAGGTCATTATAATTAAGAATTGTTATCAGTATATTACATATAAAGTTACTGTATAGGCCATAAATATGATTGCATGACAGTTTAATATTGTCATTCAATTTAACCTGTAAAAAATGCAATATTCAATGTTGCTGATGATAAACAGACACAAAATCATTATAAATAATAGAACAGATAAGATTATAATCACATGCAAGGTCATTACATGCAATTTTTTGTTACAAATGTAATGATTTGTACTGTAAATATGCAAATAAATTGCTGCCATCGTATATATGTAATCTACATTTGCTAGTATGAATACATCATCTTTTTCATCTTCAAATCAAAAAGTATTATTTTGTATCTGTAAAAGTTAATTCATTCAGATAATTCTTTTAATTTATGCCCCTGTGAATCGAAGATTTAGGGGGCATATAGTTTTTGGCCTGTCTGTCTGTTTGTCCACAAAAAACTTTAACATTGGGTATATCTTTTGAATGGTAAATGATAGGGCTCTCATATTTTGCATGTGTATTCCTTGTGGCAAGACCTTTCAAATGGTACCAAAATTTTGGACCTTGTAACCTTGACCTTGACATGTGATAAACTTTTTGAAAAAAATAATAAACTTTAACATTGGGTATATCTTTTGAATGGTAAGTGATATGGCTTTCATATTTTGCATGTGCATTCCTTGTGCCAAGACCTTTTAATTGGTACCAGAATAGTTGACCTTGTGATCTTGACCTTGGCCTGTGAACAACTGCATAAAAACTTTAACATTGAGCATATCTTTTGAATGGTAAGTGATAGTTCTTTCATACTTTGCATGTGTATTCCTTGTGGAGAGACCTATCAGTTGGTACCAGAATATTTGACCTTGTGACCTTGACCTTGGCTTGTGACTGTCCGGTAAAATTTCACCAAAAAAATGAAATTATATTTTGTTTTATTTTATATGTATATAGAAATTAAACTCATTTCTTGATATCTATAGATTTTTTTTGGTAAAAAAGATTTTTAAATCATTCAGCATATTTTCTTCATTTATTCACTTTCGTTTTACATTAATTTATATATGTATTGTATATATCAAGGATGAGGGATGTTACTAAAAATATCAATTATTTCATTTCTTCTCTTCTGTGTATACCTCCACTTTTGGGGAACCAGTATTGATGAACCCTGGTGTAATCAAAGTACTGATAACACTGATAAACAGAACACAATGAGTTGGCTACAAATGTTCCAAAAAGGGGGGGTGGTGAAAATTGTTTTCTTAATAATGCTTGGAGAATGATTGGAAGGGTTCATTTGGGTAACTTCTGTATTTGCATCCAATTGCAATCATCATTTGATGTGATAAAACTTTTCTTTTGATACCAGAATTTATTTCTACAAATTATTTTGTCAGAAGGACATTCATTGTTCAAAGTTGCTAAATGTTTCTTCTTTATTTCTACCCGGGGCATAAGTGTTTCACAAAACACATCTTGTTTCATTTGTTATACTATTATGACTAATAAATTAAATGAAGTTTGAAACTTCATGCTATAACATGTATAAACAAACAAATCATTTAATCAAAGATTTTCTTATTACGTCAGTTTGTAAGAAAAAAAACTATTCTACCATATTCTGATCATGTGACAATCCCACTGCTATCCACATGTTATTTGGGTCAGGTGATGAAGCACGACTCTTGATGTCAAACTGAATATCGTCTCCCGTGTCCCTCCATGAGATAATAAAATCACACAAATCATTCTGACAATCAGCAAAGCAACCTTTAGTACGTCCACAGGCTAGGTCTTTTTCTAAACTTAACCTCTACAAAAGAAATTTTAATATTACATGTGTACTTAAAGAGGAACAAACTAAAAAAATAAGAATTTATACATGTATATTATTAACTGTTTATAACAAAAATTTCATATACAGTCGTCGAACTTTGATGGATTGAACACACCATTGGCGGATCCAAGGGGGTTCTGGGGGTTGGACCCCCTTTTTTGTTGGACAATCATGTATTTTTAATGAATATCCTGATGTTTTACTAAGAAATACCCAAAAAAATTTCGCACCTCGCTCCGCTCGGTGAAATTTCCTTTCATTTCTAAATCATAACTTCCCTGGATCCACACCTGCACACAATGGACTGATGAAAACAGTCCAAGATATAGGGGTGTTAGAACTATTTAGGTTGAACTACAATGTATGTTTAAACTTAAACAAAAATAACTAAATACCTAAGTTACTGTCAATTTAGTTTCTACATATGCACATTTCTAGTTTAAGGTAGATTGACACTAATACATGGCGCATTCGATTGGCGCATTTGCAAAGTAAGATGCGGAATTGACTTGGTTTTCAAGCCGGAATATTAATTATTTGACCTTTTCATTGTGATGTCATAATAGATTGACATACACTTTTACCATAAATATTGTCTGTTTCATAAGCTATATAAAATATTTCTCTTAATCAAACAGTGACATAAAGATTTTATTAGCTCAACTTAAAGCTGAAATGTCAAAAAAATAAAAAAAATCTGTCTGATGTTTATTTCATATGAAAGCTAAACAATAAGCATGTTCTCAAAGTTCCCTATATATTCTTTGTAAATATTGCTGAAAAATACTGAATTTGGCCTGATTTTCAAAGCCTGATTACAGGAAAAGATGATCGGTGACATATCATTTTTATTTTATTTTTTGAAGAAATGGGCTAAGAGCTGCAAAATATGTTAAAATAAAAAAATTCTCTCTGATATTTTTATTAGGCTCGAACTACCTTAAACTTGAACAAAGGACCAGAAAAAAGGTTTGAGACATACAAAGTGTTTGAGCTATTGCAGTTCGAGCCATCAAGGTTCACCTGTATCACCAATACTTTAACACAGGTTTATAATTAAGATAGGTTTGTATACAAGTTTTAATATTGTATTATTTCTCACCTTGATTTGAATATGGTAAATCAATACAGAAACTTTACCCTACAATTAAAAGTTTATATTGAAGGTGTTTCAATTCAACAGATTTTTTGTAAAGGTTCTTAAAAACTTAGTGACTTGCTTTAATTTATGTAAAGATTGTTGTATAAAAAATATATAAACAAAACAAAACAGACGTTCATGTTATGTTAATAAAAAAAATGAAAAATAAATAATGCAGACAACAAAATTCATATTGTATTGATATTCTATGTTAATACCTTTGGAGGAGTAACCTTAACTGTAGTGGTCTTAGTTGCTGTTGTTGTGACAGGTCTCGGTGTTGTTACTGGTAACATTTTCTTAGTAGTTGTTGTCGTTTTTGTAGTTACTTCTGGTTTCCATGTCCATGGTTGTGTTGTCATGACAACTGGAGTTGTTTTCTTTATTGTTGTAGTGGTGGAGGGTGTCGTTGTTGATTGTGTTGACGGAGGTACTGTGGTTGGAATGTAACGTAGATATTCCTGTAAATCAATCTTTGTTGGAGATGCTGCTGGGGATGGGGAGTAAACATGGGGTAACTTCATTCCTACAGAATAGACACCATTATTGTAGATTTTATAGTTTGTTTTTAAGAAATTTAATATCTCAGTAATTCATATAACTTATCATAAGCTCGCATTTTCTTTGTTAGTTGTATTACAAATTGTACATTTTATTTTAGTACACAATCAAATAATATGCATTACATAATAATATTCTTGGCAAAAACTAATAATAAAACAAGTAAGAGCATTAATACATGTAATAGAAGCCATAATCTATTAAAGTAATATACATTTAAATATATGTAGCAGTTTTCCATAAAATATCATTTTATATCACTAGTTGTACATGTAATAAAATTAACCATAAAATTCAAAAACAAGATACCAAAAAGCTTAAAAAACAAAGTAAAAAGTTAATATTTTCTGCATATAAAACCTATACACCACTCCCATGCAAAGTAGTTAAAAAATGAACAAGTTAATGATCTGAATTTTAAAACAAACTACAAAGAAAGCACAAACAAAGATCTGTGTCCTTCGTACTTCATGTGTTTAGAATTAAATTTGTTTTGCCTTCATCCAAGTGTCTGCTCTATAGAGTGTATCGTTTTTTTGTGCATACTATCAATTTTTAAAATTAAAATTTTGAAAAGAAAACTGTCAAAAGGGATGCATAATTCATCTTACCTGCAGTATTGCTTAAGACATCTTTAAGAAGTTTAAAATTGAGATATTAATATCTATTTGTCAAGCATCTCATACTTATTATATAAAATAAGACCTTATTTGAATCATTTTCTTACAATGTCTTTAACAAGAGAAAACAATAGGCAAATGTTTTTACATCCATTATTTACATATTTTCTTATTAGAAATCAAATAATACACGACAACTAAAAATATACATTCATTTGTATATTTGAATGTACTTACACATCAGTGTTATCACTGAATTTGACATCATCGTATACTGCACTATTTTACCTCGGGGTGTATTCATGGGCAAGAAGAATTTATCGCAAATACAACTTTTTTGTTTTTCATGACATTAACCAATAAGACTGGGAATTGCATCTACAATTGGAATTATAAGGGTATTATTTTTGTCACCCTAAATCATTATATATTCAAGCCTAAGGAATTCAATATTAAATATAAATGTATGTAAGGGAAATAAATTACAAATGCAAAATCTAAAGCAGAAGTTAAAGCATATGATATGGATTATCGGTAGTTGCATTACAGTACATAATCGAAAAATAGCTTTTAAATTCCCAAAACTCCAAAATGCATAAAAATGTCTGTTTCATTTTTATTTATGTTTAAAGTAAATGTACTACGGATAAATATTTTCAAGAAAATATTCCATAAATTGTGACCCTCCTGATGATAAAAGTCAGTGTGCTAAAATGCTTCAGCACATTATTTGGAATTATAATTTTTTTTTAATAATTTTGAAACCAGTGTGCTAATGAGAAACATTTGTCAATGATCACCCTGTACCAAGATAATATATGGTGAAAGGGATAGCATATCAATAAATCCTTATTGATATTGAAATTAAAAGTATGTCCCTCTTGACATATAACTTTATAACTAAAGTGGTACATGAAGATAACTGACAAATGCTCTCATTGTCATGAAATAATATAAAAAAATGTGTTATTTGATATTATAAGTCTCCTTTTTAGGTTGTTTTCTTATCCCCTTGGAAGGCAAAAATTTCTTCCAAAAATTACTTCAGGACATATTTGGATTACTGTACATACTGTTTTTAACCTTTTAATTCAGTTCACAAATACTTTTTATTGTGTGTGTGTGTGTGTGTCTCGTCATTTCCTTCTATCAAAGGATGTCCGTTATATTAGTTGTACATGTGTAATCTGAATTTATAAGATTTTCTTTGTATTTTCTATTTCCAGGGTGATACACTGCTAATTATGCCATTTGACTTATGCTCATTCTTACAGTCTCTTTTTACCAGTTATTTGTTTTCCATTGACATTTATCCTATATCTAATTTTCATTTTCATTCCCAACACATACCTGTCATAGCAGATCCTGTAGCAAACAGCATATGCCAATCTTTATTGAGGTCAAATATACGACTTTCTGATGGAACCATCTTCTGTCTGGTAAAACTACAGGTAAGCAAACCATTTACAAAGGATCCTCCCTCATTGGAAATTCCTAATTTTGGCTAAATTATACGAAATAAATTTTATACATATTTTTTGCATAACTAAAAGCACATTTGATGAATAAAACCATAGTTTAAATATGAAAGAGAACTAGTTTATCTCTCATAATTTCAATCATTTAAACTCCTAAAAAAATCCCCGATTGTTACGTTTTGAAGAAGTTTCAATAACATTAATTAGATACAAAGGTGAACAAGTGTTTCTGGGAAGATATGAAATGACAAAGATTCTGATAAAAAGTGTGTAAAAATCTTCATTCACTAAAAAACCATTGAATCAGAATTGCATGTTTATATGTATGTAAAGGTTAACATAATGTTCTCATTGCCTACAAAGTTTCATGAAATTCGGTGGATCTATTCTGCACTGTTTCATTGTCTAATTATGTTATATCACATATTTTGCAAAACATGAAAGTTAAAAAGCAATTTCAATAAGAAAACTTTCAGTTATTCTGAGGATATCATCATGTTCCATCTAACCTCAAAATTAATATAATAGATCCAAGTCAATAAGTGCATTTCTTATATAAATCTAGTTATGCCATTATTTTCACAAAAATATGTGTTGCACAAAACAATGGAAAAATCACAATTATCACTTTTATTTCACTAAAAATTATCACACATTTCCTTAAAAACTTTCAATCTTTCTCTGCTATGTCTATATCATAGTTTTCATTATTTTCTCACACTAATAAATATAAAAGTACATGTACTTACATCTCTAAGTCTTGTATTGGCATATGTATCAAGGTTGTATGAATGGAATACACTAATTTTATCACCGTCAGACATACATTCCACCACACTGTCACTTCCCTGCAAAAAGCAAAAAAATCAATGTTTCCTGCATAATGAATTTTCTTCATAACATTGTATCAAATAGTAATTTATGAAGATAAAAGCTTCCAATTTAAGCAAACTTTACTTTAAAAATAACAAATCTAATCAACATACAGTTACAAGAGAGATGTTTCTGTAATTCAATGTATTATATCAATATGAAAATTTCCAATGTTTATGTACTATTGTTATCAAACTAATGACATCCTTGGTGTACATTCATTATACCTGAATCAAACATCACTAGATTTTTATATTCAATTTTTCCATTGCTAAATATTAGAGCAGCTATTGTGAAAGAGTTCACTGCTAGTGCTTAATTTTCTTGTGGTACTCGAGTTAAAATCATCTTTTTCTAATGTTTGTAATCTGTGTATTGTTTTGGATAAATTTCTCTGTTAATATAAGTACTGATAAGGCCATACAAAAATAATGATTAGATTCTCAGGCCATTTTTCTGAAAAAATGATGAGGCAGGGAGGGTGAAGATTTTTATTTTTATTGGTTCAAAATCATGATGAGGCATCTTTTTACATTACTGAAACGCCCAAAAAGTGATGAGGCAGGTAATTTTAATTTTTTTTTATTTGAAACTTGAATGAAAAAGAAAAATTAGCTCCCAAAGAAGAGATGAGGCAGGGGCCTGAGAAGCTAATTTATTTTTTTAATTTGCCTAATTATTATTTATTCTTGTCAAAGAACTTTAAGGAAACCCATATCTATTCTGAAAGGAACTTTGTAGGTAATTCCTTGATAACCAATGCAGATTAAGTTTAAATTTGATTTTGTATTATGTTAATTCCCAAGTTGGTTATTTTTCACAAACCATATGAGTATCATATGAGAATCCAACAGCAATCCATTTATCTCCAGTAGATAATATTTTGGTTTTCAGTTCCATATCAATTGTATCTCCCCTATCTATCCAGGATACGATGAAACCACAGCTTCTGCCATCACAATCATGAAAACAACCTTTTGTTTTATTACAGTACTTATCAATGGGAAGTCTATCCTGTTGTAATGATAAAATATTTTTATTTATGCACATGCTTAAATATTTACTAAAATATAAAAGTAAATTATCATACCAATCACCAATGTAATTTTGTCTAACAATGTGGCATAAATCAAATACATAGGAAAAATGAAAGGATATGGAGTGAATGTACATGTGACAAAAACGCACATGATACATAGAAAACTCCAGTTTATCAAGGACAGGGCTTTTATTCCTGTCTTCATCTTGATGTCGCCTGAGGGTCTTCAACTAGAGGTGAACAATATTCACCCCCTCAAGCGAGATCAAGAAGGCCCCTACATGCATGTATTCTGGTATATGCATGAAATCATTATGCTAAACTCCTCACAAGAAGGGATCTTAGTAGAAGCTGTATACTGAGGGTACATAATTTTATTTGTCTGTTGGTAATGGGTCTGGAGCTGGAATGTCAGTTAACTGCTAGTAGTCTTTTGTGATTTCATGTTTATGTCTGTATATTTAGTTCTTTCAGTTTCATTTTTCACAATTGACTCAGTCCTGTTGCTAACTGAATTTTACTGTTGTTACAATTGTTTTTTGATTTATCACATTGGCTATAAGGGGAAGGTTTAGGCCCAATAAAACTAGTTTAACCCCACTGGCCTGTCCTAAGTCAGGAAATTTATTAAGCCTTCATGTGTAATCTCTGTTTTCAAGTTAGTTTACTTTATGTGTATAGGAGTCTAGGATGGTGTTTATTTTGCTG
This sequence comes from Modiolus philippinarum, assembly GCA_002080025.1. Classification (NCBI taxonomy): domain Eukaryota; kingdom Metazoa; phylum Mollusca; class Bivalvia; order Mytilida; family Modiolidae; genus Modiolus; species Modiolus philippinarum. The sequence goes on from MJUU01049812.1 coordinate 45,209, forward strand.
AACTTTATTACTCTTTATTTAGGGGCCGACTCCGACCTGCTGTTGGGTGTGGGGTTTCCTCATCATTCATTGAAGATCTTATGGTGGCTTTGAGTTGTTATTACTCCCCATTTGGTCATTGTCTCTTTGACACATTCCCCATTGGCTTTCCTTTTTCTATGTTCAACAAAATCTGATTTTTGATTCCACAAAATATTCATCATTCATGAAATTGGCTTCAATTTCACATTTCATGAAATTTACATAATTTTGTTTATTTTGAAAATAATTTCTTAATGTAAGGGCCAATTCATTAAAACGGATATGGGGGGTTATGTAATTTCAAATACAATCAAAACTCTTCAAAATGATGGTTCAAAAAGTTCTGAATTTCACAACAAATGCAGAAACTTAATACTGTCACATGAATTTCAGGTGAATTCTTATCATATTGTATAATATCAATTTACAGTTATTTCACTTGATTTTTTTATATAGAAATTACACTATGAAAAACACCTAATATAGATTTCATATATATTACTGATGTATACTGATAAAATAAAAAAAAAATAGGGGAATTCTGTATACAATTTTTAATTTTCTTATTCTATGCATGTATAATATTGATATCTGACATATATAGGGCAAGTTTTCTGTTTTTTTTTCGTATTAAGCTATCATTTTAAAATTCTTCAAAATTTACTATATGTCAGTTTTTTATTTTTTATCATTCCATTAATTCAATTTTGAAACAATTTGGTGAAAACATTTATAATATATCTCATGTCAAGATGCCCTTTCTGAAATTATTGTTGACCTTTTTATTACATACAACAATATACAATTTGTCCATTTTTCCCAGGAACTATTCTAACCATGTAATATTACACAACCATTCACTATACAATTACATCACTTAAAACACAGAAGACAAACATAATAGGTGCAGTAGGAACAATATATTGATGACATGCTACCACAAAAGTGTCGATATATACACCCTGCAGACATGTGATGACAGATCTTTCATTATATACGTCATACATTAGGAAGTCTGCAAATTAGTCATTCAGTTTGTTAACAGCACTACAAATTATATCTGGGATCATTTTTTAGTAAAAAGTTCTCTTGTTTATTTTTTTCCACACAGAAATGCTGCAGTATAATTTGAAATGTAATACAAATTTACAAATTTTGACAGCAAAGTAATACCAAAATATAGAGAAAATTAATGAACTTTTTGATTATCTTGAAATTTGTTGACAACTGAAGATACAAGAAATAATATTTACGGAAAGGAAACCATGGGTCCCTATAACATTTTATCTATAATTAATAAACAACACATTTGTAACAGAAGTAATTACACATGAAAGAAGTATGTTTACTTAGTCTTCATGTAATTCCAAAAATTAATCTTACATCTGGCAAAACATAGACTTCTGTTGTTGTTTCTGGTAGTATTTCGGTTGTAGAATTGTCTGAAGTATCATTCATAACAATGGATGTTGTTTCCATGACAACAGTTGTATCTGCTATTGTAGATGTAACAGGAACTGTGGTAGGGACTGTAGTACTGGTAGTAGGTTGTGTTGTGGATGGGGTACTTGTTGTCGTTGTAGTTGTTGAAGTGGAAGTGGCTTTAGTAGTAGTTGTTGTTGTTGTCTGTGTTGTTGTTGTGGTGGTTGGTTCTTTTGTTGTTGTTGTTGTAGAAGTTGTCGTTGTTGTTGTGCTGGTTGTTGTAT
>MJUU01049813.1:21189-33982 GCA_002080025.1 Modiolus philippinarum
TATTCCTTCTTACTGGTATCCGAGGCGATCGTTCAGCCTTCAATTACACCAGAGTTCCCACCTCGAAAGTCCTGTATTAGATGACTTGGATCTTAGGTCTCATTTAACCGTTTAGCTTTGATTTTTCTCATGTGTGTTTTTCAAAGATTCACATCTTGTTTGCAAAGTTTTAATGAAAAAGTGTGAAATGACAGATATATAAACCTATACCTCTTTGGAGTCCTTGGAACAAATACTTTAAATTGCATAGACATCTGTGTCATTCTGACAATATATATGTGCTGTATGTTTCCATGGAAACATTTGCAAAAGTTGAAAAAATTACCCCAAAATTTGCAAAAAATAGCAAAAACAGTGCCAATACACAGGTACCCCCTCAACGTATATGTTATGAGCCAGCATAGCCACTATGATAGCCTGAAAGCCCTTCACAAACAGCTTGGATTTAGCAATAAAAAAGGATATCATCAAGGATAACTTTTCGAGATAAAGTTCACGGAACACTTACATCCATTTTCGCACCATGTGTAGAACATGCTATTTATACCGTCCATGCTGTGTGTCGTGTGACCAAAACAAACAGCTAATAACCTACTGCAATGAATAAATTCACTTTTTATTGATTTGTTTCTTACATTTACGATCATTCTCACAAAATCAAATATAATTTTTCACAAATAATCCCACCATTACAACAATGACATCTGATCAACCATATCATAAGCAAGCACAAATTTTTGATGCACTCTTTAACCCAGCATTTGAGGCACTAAAAAGGGTACCTGAGACCTTAATACTGAAAGATTAAATCACTACAATGCAGCTGAAGTTCAGTTTCTCTTAAACATTTTTAAATACTTTACATCAAAAAGTATGTTTGAAATTATGTATTATAAGAAATCTTTATATGGTAGAACTCTTAAAAATTGTAGAAAAGGCATACAAACTGACAAAATTCCAACATGAGATGTTCTCGGTGCAATAAAAAAGTATCAGAAGCTCCATTTTCCCAAGAAACAAATTGAATAAATTTGTTGTTAAATTAAGTTTGCTGATGAATGAAAAAATGAATTTTTTTTATGTGTTTAAATGAATCCCTACCTGCACTTCCCTCATATTGTGTCATCACTTCACTATTAAATTATTATGTATTTTGTATATAATAATGAAAGGATATGAAGTAAATGCACATGAGAAAGTGTCTACATTACATGATAGAACCAAGCAAAGGAACATTGCTGTTATTGTTTTTCTTACATCTTGAAGTCACCATGAGGCCCTTAACAATGAGCTCATACCTCATAGTAAGTTCAAGTGGCCCCTAGTACAGGTTTGAGCAGAATTCTTTGCTAAATGTCGAAACAAGCCACATCCATATCCCTTCTTGTCATGGATTTGGGATTGTCAACACATAAATTAATCTGGCAAAGAGCTCTTACCATCATTGTCATCTGTTGCCCGACAAAAGCACTAAAGTCGGTTTCACTTCCTATAGATAATGGATATCTCACGATTTCAGCTTTATTTTTACACTGATCTTTATCATATTTGGTATGTATATCAAGAATGATCATACACAACTGAAAAACGTTGAATTCGCCGTTCTCGACATGCACAAAAGTCTGCAGTCATGTGCATTTTCACAATTTTTTTTCAAACAGGTGAAAATTTCTAAGTGTTGGATTGTTCTATTTTAAGGGCGACCAAGTAACTTGATGCATTAGATGACCCGAGCTGACCTTCCTAATAATAGCAAGGTGTACTCGTTCGGAGTTAACAATAGTTATCCACGGACTTTTTGTTTGTAAACACCGAATAGAAATTAGCAGTTCATTAACAATTTATTTCAAATATTTCTTTTGGGTTAAATGCATGCATATTTCAATTACATGTTTAAGTATTTTGTTGAATTATATCATTTACGGGTATGTTTTTTTCTTAAATCAAAAGGGGGTCCAAGCACATGGTAAAAGCCAAAGTGAGACTTGTTTATCATCTGACTTAAAGACATACCTGCCTATACCTATTTCAGAATGGTCCAGTCTAGTCGATAATTGTGCGCGGAAAATATCATCCATTTAAAAGCATGGAGCATTTTTAAAAAGTGTTTTTTCTTTCAACATGTATTGGAAATCTTCAAATTAAAAGTGGTTCCAGAAGTGTATAATATTTTTACAAAACCATGCAAAATCCGGTGCCGAAATATCCAATATTAAAGTTAGCAGAAGAGAATTTCCATTATCTAAAGGAAGTGAAACAGACTTTAGTGTCTCAAGCCAGTGGACAATTAAAACATATAGCCAAACACGGGGCACTCATCAAGTCGATTGTAAGAAAACTTGGCATTATAAATAATGAGATGTGGGCATTATAAACAGGTTTTCAGTACAATGAAGAATGTTTATCTTGTTGTTCAACTTTTAAAAACTTATTTGAAGTCTGTTTATCAGATATTTATGTTGTTTTTCAGGTTATTGCACAAACTTGTATGGATGCCAAGAAATCAGGAACATGGCAATACCCAGAAAAACAACAATTTTGTCAACAAAGAGGATCAGGAAATAATTGGGCACATGGATTTTGTATTCATGGTCCAAAGGCCAAAGAAAAAGTTCTGGACATGGTACAAAAAGAGGCGGAGAAATGTGACAATCTTGGTGGCTTCCTGTCGCTAATGAGTCTAGCGGGAGGAACAGGATCAGGAGTCGGAGCTTTCATTACAGAATGTCTTCGTGATGAATTCCCTCACTCGTTCATTCTAAATCAAGTTGTATGGCCTTACAATACAGGTGAAGTAATTGTACAGAATTATAATGCCATACTGACATTGTCACATCTCTATAGGACCGTGGATGCTGTTGTCGTGATGCAGAATGATCATTTACACAAGATATGCTCACAGTTGTTAAATATCAAGAAAATATCATTCAAGGACATCAATAAGGTCATATGTCATAAACTTCTCAGTGTTTTGTCACCAGCCATATTACATAAATATCCAGGACACACATGTGCTAGTACTATAGGTAATGTATTGTGGTATAACTACAGAGTATTTCACTTAATTTGAAAAGAATAATGGGTGCTCAGGAAACTTGTGAAACAAGAGAAAAAGATAAGCATTTCTTATAATGGTGAAGAAACGCTGATCTTTGATTTTTATCAAATATATATAAGACCTCCTTCCCATTATATATGTCTATAAACTTTTAGTGTGTACATAATTGAACCATCATTTTAGTATACAATTGTACTTCACATTTACATAATATATGTATATATATATATATATATATATATATCTAGAAGGCTCTGGAGAGAGTCTATATGGAAGGTCATGCAGGAAATCTATGATGTTTGGTCCTTGTAACAAATGTTATATTGCCTAAAGAAACTCTTCTTAATCATTTAAATGGGTATGAGGCAAGTACACATGATTTTATATCTTCTCAGAATGTCCATTTACAGCCACAAGGTTTTACAATAGTCTATGTAGGACTGAAAGTCTGATGAGGTGGCACTAAGAACTCGGGGGTAAAAACTGCAATTTGAAAATGTTTTCCACCAAAACATCATGTCTATTGATCATGACATCAAATTTTGTTTGAAATACAATGATATATTTTGTAATAAAAGCAACTTCCAACTACATATCCTGTTGAAGGTCAACAATTTAATTTAGTAGTTGAAGAACTTCTATAAAAATTTTCATAACAGATTGATACAAATGTACCTGGTTTATATTAATATTTATACCAGTTATTCGGTATTTTGTTATTTACATTAAATACATACTGTTATTCCGGAATAAATATATTTAAATTTACAATTAATTTACTCAAACATGTTTCTTGAAACAATCATATGTATTTCAGGAGAGATAATGGAGCACATGGTACCTGTATCAGATTACAAACTTCTTACCCTTAAGAACATTCCACAGATGCCTGAGGCATCCATTCAGTTCAGTACTTTCCAATGGCATGGTTTGCTGAAACATCTCAGACAAATGTTAATAGCAGATGCTGCTATGGAAGAAGGTAGGAGATGAATATCATTTATGTTTTGATTGTCCAAAAAATTTATTTTATTGAATAAACCTTTTAACATTCACTTTGGAATTACTCTTCGAAGAGGGATTAAATGAAAGTGTGCATTTCCCTCTAAACATAATTAAGCGTGCATATTTCCTGAAAATTCAACATTACAATTTGTGCTGGATTATTTTGACATCATATTCTCCAAGAAAAATATATTTATCCACTCCATTTCTGACAAAAACAGCTACGATAAATTAGTCTATTGAAGAAATTTCATGCATCAGTTACATATAATATCCCAAATAACACTTAGGTAGTAATGTATGTTGTTAAGATCCATAAAGCAACATGTTAATTGATACAGTAGATAATAGCATTTCCAAAAAAGTTGGTTTGTTATTTGTATAGGTCCCAGTTGATGCTAGTGAAAAATATCATGTCAAATTCAAATGAAATGTACTAGATGATATCAAATATTACTTAAGCATGATTGTCTCATTTATTGGTAGAAAAATAAGTGGTGGCAAATTTTAATTTATATTGTAAAGGGAAGGTTTTAATTTGGCATTTTAATCAAACAAAGGAATAGATAACAGATAGCAAAGTGACTTCATGTTTTCTGCATGTGATGTTCTATCTGTATTTGAAACCATAATAAGATGCATAATTCAAAATGAAACAGAAATATATTAAACAAAGTATCAGTAACAGAATCTAACATCAGTGAAAGTGCAAGATTGAGAAATGCCAGACAGGCAGATACCATCAGATAAGATTTCAATATTTCATAGAACCATTGAAATCTTACCTGAGGGTGTCTTGAGATGTCTAAATCTTTCATTTTCAACATTTTTGATTTTTTTCTCACATTTAAAACCAAAATACTATACTGTAAACGGGGAAATTTTTGCGAGGGCTTTATTTTCGCTAATTTCGCGATTGGCACTCATTCGCGAAAATTTCCCCCTCGCTTAAATTTGTTTTCATCATGACATAAGTAATGAAACCGAGGCCAGAATCGCGAAAATAAAACCTTGTGAATAGGTTTAGAAATCAAAATCGCGAAATTTAAACCACGTGAAAATATCCCCTTTTACAGTATCTTAACCAAATGTTCATACTTGACATTTCTAAGTTACATAATAAGTAACTTGGCAATTTTCTGTCTTGTACAGGGAAGTACAAGATTCTGTCTTGTACAGGGAAGTACAAGACCAGAATTTATTTTTCCTTTGAAAAACGGAACTGCTTTTATGCCCCCTCGACAAAAAGTCAGGCGCATATTGTTTTACCCTTGTCTGTCCGTTTATCCGTATATATGAATGAAAAACACAACTATTCATGTTTTATAAAAAGTTTGCAAACAAATTCCAATTACTTTACAGGAATCTAAGTTACAATAAGTAGATGTGCCTCAAATTTTATGAAACTTTACACGAAGGATGTCTAGCACCCATAGAAATTATTTTGGGTCTTAAAATTTTCAAAATGGCTGCCTTTGCCATAGAAACTGGAAAAGGCAGGAAAATTCAAAGTGCCTCAAAATATATGCAACTTTTCACTAAGATTGCCTAGCACCCATAGAATTGATTTTCAGGCTCAGATCTTCCCTTTTATATTTTTTGGAATCATTGTTTCCATACTCATACTGTGTCAACACCTGTATTATGTCAACACACTTAAATTTGCACTTGTCTTATTGATTCAGGGTTCAGTGAACAGGGACAATTGGTTGCCATTCTAGTTTCTCATTAGTTTGTGGAAGTATATATGACACTGAGTACCATACCAATACACCAAAAAAAAAAAAATAGTAATGGCGCATTACATGATACCCCGCCAAATCTCACAAAATTTCTTAGTTTCAAGGCACATAACTCCAGAACCCCTTGGACCTCTTAACCCATACTAAAACTTGACCTGAGTTTTGTGGTAAACAACTTACATACCAAGTTTGAAGACCTTGTGTTATTTCATTCACAAGTTATCAGTCAGAAACCCTAAAATTCGCAAATTTTCCAAGTTTAAAGGGGCATATCTCCAGAACCCCTTGGACCTCTGAACCCAAAATGAAACTTGAGCTGAGTTTTGAGGTAAACAATTTGCATACCAAGTCTGAAGACCTTGTGATATTTCGTTCACAAGTTATCAGTCGGAAACCCTTAAATTCGCAAAATTTATAAGTTTCAAGGGCATAACTCCAGAACACCTTGGACCTCTGAACCCATAATCAAACTTGACCTGAGTTTTGTTGTAAACAAGTTGCATTCCAAGTTTGAAGACCTTGTGTTATTTTGTTCACAAGTTATCAGTCGGAAACTCTAAAATTTGCGAAATTTCTAAGTTTCAAGGGGCATAACTCCAGAACCCCTTGGACCTCAGAACTCAAAATCAAACTTGACCTGAGTTTTGTGGTAAACAACTTGCATAACAAGTTGGAAGACCTTGTGTTACTTCGTTCACAAGTAATTAGTCAGAAACCTTCGGGGGACGGACGGACGGACATTCGGACGGACAGACGGACGGACATACGACTGAGGGTATCACATAATGCACCACTACATGTGGTGGGGTAAAAAATTTTATATCAATAAAACCAGTTCTGCTTCAAAAAAGGATGCACATTTACTATTTTTATTTACAGGTATTAATTGGCAGGTGAAAGTGGGCGATGAAACTACAAGGGGAGGAGCTAGACATAACCAATCACTGGCAAACTTCCTAGTATTACGTGGAAAAGATGTCAACTCAGCAGACACAACAGCTTTTGAAGACTCCATGTTATATGCTCCTTGGATACCACCAGGAGGAGCTCTACTTAAAGGGACACAACCAAGAGGGTTTCATCAGTATGAAAAATCTGCATGTTTGCTAACGAATAGTAAATCTCCTATAACACAGATGGATTACACCGTCGGTAAAGCATGGAATATGTTTTCCTCCAGAGCTTACGTACATCAGTATAATAAACATGGATTGTTAGATGAAGATTTTGTTGATAGTTTTGTAACTTTAGAACAGGTGATAGCAAATTATAAAAATTTGTAAATTAAATAGTTTTGCCTCATTTGATGAAAATAATTTTTTATATTTCATATGATGAGGTATGATCATAATCTGTCAAACCTTTTGTCTTGTGTCAATAGGGAGACTTGTGCCTACAGCATATGATGGTGATGGTCATGGCAATGACACAAACTTTTGTGGAAATATTCTTCACAGGTCTATTTCTGATAGGAAAACCGAATATAATAGATAATTGTTTATTTTGATGCATGCCAATGTGCCATTCATGACTTTTGTCCTATTTCCATGGTGGAGTGAATGTGACAACTTTTATGACATGGTGGGGTTTTTGGTATCTATAAATAGCATGAATATTTATTGAAGGAGGAGTGTATTTACTTTTGTGGTACCTTGGCCTTGCCCTAAATATCAGTGCATGAACATTGTAAACTGTATGTTAATTGTTTGTCTTCTGATTTTAACTATTTCCTGATTAACTTCTGTTGTGAATTGTGCTTAAATCCACCTTTTATTCTTCTGCAAGGCAGCTGCTATACATAGAAAACAACCACTTCTTAATAAGCTGTTCTGACAGAAAAAACATGAAGACACATCAGGCTTCATACTTTAAGGAACAAGAAAAAAAATTCGAGATTATCTTTAATGACTGAAAATGGAAAAAAAATTGGAATACCCATTCAGCCTTCAAGGATAAAAACGTTTCTATTCACAAGATTGATATGCCAAGCCTAAAATTAAATGATCACTTTTCCACTATTCCTTCAAATCTATTTCTTGTACCTACCTTAGAAGTTTCTTTTAGCAATTTTTTCACAAGCAGTGATCGAAGCTTCCACTATTCCTACATATCTATTTCTTGTACCTACCTTAGAAGTTTCTTTCAGGAATTTTTCACAAGCAGTGATCAAAGCAGAATGTCTCAACCATTTGAACCATTTAACCTACGCCCCCTTTTTATTGCTTTCCTACTTACAAAAGCTCGTACCATAGAGCTGAAATATTTCTAAAGTTGGCATAAAACAACAATCAATCAATCAGTTAGTGCTTTTAGCTGAAGCAAATATATATTTTGTTCTTGTCTTTATTAAATTGCAACATTTCTTTAATCCCCAATGACTACCCTAGGAAATAAGTACTGGTCTATAAAAACATGAATAATTAGTTCAGAGAATGTGTGTTTTACCCCTTATTAGCTCATCTGGTTAAAGCCAGGGTGAGCTTTTGCCATCTCTTTGCATCCGTTATCCATCATTCTTGATAAGTCTGCCATGCTTTATAAACTTTCCTTTTAAACAACTGCTTGGATTTGAACCAAACTTGGCATGAATGATACTTATGAGATGCTGACTTAGTGTTGTTACTTTGGCACTGATATGTCATCAAACATGGCCACCAGCAGTGAACTAAGTTTAACAGTGGACCCTATGGGAAATGCATACAAAGATCTTCTAGAGAACTGCTGCATTTATTTGAACCACACTTTGAATGATACCTATGAGATGCTGACAAAGTGTTGTTACTTTGATGCTGATCAGTCATCCAAAATGGCCACCGGTTGGGAACTTAGTTTACCATAAGAACCTATTGGAAATGCATACAAAGATGATCTTCTTGAGAACAACTGAATTGATTGAAGCGAAACATGGCATAAATGTTACTTACAAGGTGTTGACCAAGTGTTGTTACTTTGGTGCCAATCTGTCACCCAACATGGCCGCCAGCTGAGAACTTAATTTAACATAAGACCCTATGGAAAAATGCATACAGTGATCTTCTGGAGAATTAAAGAGTTAATCATAAGAACCCAGGGAAATGCATGAAAAGTTTTTTTTTTTCCAGAGAACCACTGAATACTGAAATTACTGTAAATTAATTGATCGAAGTGAAAGATGGATGAATTTGCTGACCAAGTGTTGTTACTTTGATGCCAGTCTGTGATCCAACATGGCCGCTTGCTGAGAATTTAATTTAACATTAGACCCTATGGAAAAATGCATAAAAAGATCTTATAGAGAACCACTTATTGGATTTAAATCAAACATGCAAGGAATGATACTTGTGATTTGCTGACCAAATGATGTTACTTACGAACCCATCAGTCATCCAACATGGCCGCCATTGGTAAACTTAGTTTAACATTGAACCCTTTTTGAAATGGATACTAAGATCTAAAGAACCAACGAATGGATTTGAACCAAACATGGTATGAATGTTACTTATGAGGTGCTTACCAAGTGTTGTTACTTTAGTGCCAATCTGTCATCCAACAAGGCCACTAGTGGAGAACATAAGTTAAACATTTCATTTCTTTATCCAACATGACCCTAGCGGTGAACTTAGTTTACCATTTGACCCTACAGGAAATGCATACAAAGATCTTCTTGAAAACTGCTGAATGGTTTTAAATGAAATATGGCATGAATGTTACTTATGAGGTGCTTACCAAGTGTTGTTTCTTTGATGCCAATCCATCATCCAACATGGCCACCAACAGAGAACTTAGTATAATATTTGGATTCTATAGGAAATAGATTTTCTCCCAGTATAATATTTGGATCTAATGGAAAATTGATAATTTTTTATACGACTGCAAAAAATTTGTAGTCGTATATTGGTATGGTGCTGTCGTTGTCATTGTCGTCGTCGTCGTTGTCGTCTGTAGACACTTTTGTATTTGGTCAATAACTCAAGTTTTAGTAAATCAAACCTTCTGAAATTTTAACACAATGTTCCTTGGCACCAAAGGAAGGCTAGGAATGGTTTTGGGTTTTGTGGCCCCTCCCGTTTCTAAAAAAAGGGACCAAAAAGGGCAAAATTTGGTGTTTTCACATATTTGACAGTAGAATGTTTATTATTTATCGGATTTTGATGGGGTTTCTTTCAGTGTACTCCTTAAAAAATTTGCAATTTGTAGCATGCAACGGATTTCATGTGGCATGTACCGTTTACGAGATAAATCGGGCCCAAAAGGGGCGAATTTCAAAAATTTTAATTTTTTTTATTTTAAGTCCGATTTTGATACAGTTTTTTGCAATGGATTCCTTATGAAAAATTAACTAGTGCTGCACCATCAGATTTTTGATAACTTGTTTCCTATCCAAGCTATGAGGGCCCAACAGGGCCAAAATTGCAAACATGCAGATAACCTAAAATTTTTATTTTTCATCAGATTTTGATGGGATTTTTTTCTTTGGATTCCTCTCATTGTAAGCTTTCAGTAGTATGTCAACAGATTTGTTGTAGCTGTTACCAGGGGTCAAAGGGGCCAAAATTGCAATTATCAGAAATATGTGAAATCTTTATTTTTCATCAGATTTTGATGGGATTTTTTTCTTTGGATTCCTCTCATTGTAAGCTTTCAGCAGTAATTCAACAGATTAAAGCAAATCTCTTAACGTATCCAAGGTATTAGGGGTCAAAGAGGCCAAAACTGCAATTATCAGAAATATGTGAAATCTTCCATTTTTCATGAGATTTTTTTCTTTGGGTTATTCTCATTGTGTAAGCTTTCACTACTATGGCAATCAAAGGGGCCAATATTTCAAAATATCTGAAACAGATTTTTCTTATAGCTCGTACGATATCCTATTAATAAGGGATTTAAAGGACTAATTTTGATTTTCTCTAGTTTGTGTCCAGTTAATTTATGTGTCAAGGTCCTTGTTGTGTCAAGCAAATTACTGTGTCCATATTAATTTTAATTAACACTTGTTCAAGTTTCAGTGGTCGATATGCTGCGGTCGTATCATGCTGCGCTCGGCATATACCCTTTATTTTCTTCTAGAGAACCACTGAGTGGATTTAAACCAAACATGGCATGATTGATAATTATGAGTTTCAGGGTATTGATCAATTGTCGAACATGGCTGCCGGTTTGGCACTTTGTTTAACATTGGATGCTTTGGAAAATGATCCAAAACCACAGAATGCATTTAAGCCAAACATTGTACGAATGTTACTTATGAGGTGCTTATCAAGTGTTTTTACTTAAGTGCCAATCCATCATCCAAAATTGCCACAAACAGTAAACATTATGGAGAACCTGGAATTAAAAAAGAAAAAAATTGGAAATTAGGCACAATATACTACAATTCAGAAGACAAAAGGGCAATATGTCTTTCAGAAACATACTGGAACATTAAACAAATATTCCATCATAACGCTGTAAAGACTATAAATTTCTAAATACAGCAAAAATGGCCACATGCAGATTTTCAAAAAGGTTTGCAAAATAGGATGATGATATGTTTTGATGTTATCTAAACATTGAAAACCTATGACTTGAGAAGAAGGCATCATTTTAAGTTTGTTCAGGTGATGAAATATATTCACTTCTATTACTATACCAATTCCAAAGTTTGGGTATAATAAGGAGAATAACGTTAACAAAACTGCAGAAAAGAGTCGTCATGAGCCATATTCCATATGTTGAAAAACATATTCCAAAGTTGAAAAAGAACCATATTCCAAAGAGCCATATTCCAAAGTTGAAAAAGTTTGGGTATAATGTGATACCTTCCATTGTTTGTTCTTTTGCTTGTCTTTCCTTCAGTTTGTCTGTTTTTTGTAACCATTAAATTGTGATCAAATAACAAACTGTCTTCAAACTTAGGCCAATGATGGGTTTGAATGTGAAGGTGTCCTTGAGTTTTTATATTGCAGCATGGAAATTTTGCAGGGTATAATGCGACGATTCATACTATTTAATCCAGTGAGTTGAATACGTTTCCCTTTAAATATTTGTGTTTCAGGTAGGATCTGACATATCTATTTTTCATAGACCTTTTATGACATCAGGGTCCCATTCAGACATCTGGTTTTTACAGACTGTACATTTTAAGCTCACCTGGCTATGCCAGGGTGAGCTTTTGCTATCACTTGGCGCCGTCATTCGTCGTCCATCGTAAACTTTTCTTCAAAAATCTTCTCCTCTGAAACCACTGGGCCAATTTAATCCAAACTTGGCCTGGGTCATCACCAGGGTATGTAGTTTGTAAAATGTGTTCGGTTAGTCCGAGAACCAAACAACATGGCCGCTGTTGCCAAAAATAGAACATAGGGGTAAATTGCTGTTTTTGGCAAATAACTTCAAATCGTTGCAGATATCAAAAATCTGATGGTGTAGAATTATTCAGAATGACAAGATCTATCTGCCCTGCAATTTTGAAGAAAATCTGAAAAACCGTCTCAGAGTTATAGCCCTTTTTCTGTAAAATTTTCAAAATTTATACATTTTTAGTTCACCTCAACGAAGTTGAGGGGGACTATTGAGGTACCCCCGGCGTCCGCGTCCGCATTTGGGTATATATCTTAGTAACTATGCAGTGTAGGGTCATCAAACTTTGCATGCAGGTGCATTTTGGACTAACTCACAGCCTCCAAGAAAATTAGGTCTCTCTGACCTATATTTTCCGCTTGAGTGGCTTGCATTCAAATTTACATTTTAGTTCATATCTCAGTTACTATGCATAGTACAATAATCTAACTGTGCATGTGCATGCATCTCTGGTGGTAGGTCAGCATCCAGGCAAAATAAGGTCACTTTGACCTATATTTTCTGCTTGAGTGACTTACATTCAAGTTTACGTCCGAGTTCAGATCTCAGTCACTGTACATGGTAGGATCATCTAACCTTGCATGTGCATGCATCTCTGATGGGAGGTCAGCATCCCAGCAAAATTAGGTCACTTTGACCTATATTTTCCGCTTGAGTGACTTACATTCAA
>MJUU01049818.1:0-40560 GCA_002080025.1 Modiolus philippinarum
TGGAAAAGGTTTCAGGTTTCTATCTCTTACCGTTTTCGAGAAAAACATACTTAAAAGAAATTATGAAATTTTAAGGGGCATAACTCCTGAACGGTTGACCATAGTGGTTCGGTTTAATGTTACAAATGTCGGTCATGACCTAACTAACATTTTTGTCATACATTGTATTAGCTATCTGTTACAGTTTCCGAGTTAATCCAATAATAAGATTTAGGGTCATAGTTCAAAGTGACCAATGTTGGTGGTCATTTGGAAAATTTAAACAACCAAGTGCATCCCTTTGGATTGTGATCTATCTAACTGTGAAGTTTGATTATGATTGGGCAAGTGATCTCTGAGAATTTGGTTGGACAAGATGATTTTTGGGCGGAACAATAATAACGAGTGATGATTTGTTTGCATGCAAACACAAATCACCCAAACCAGATGTCATGCTCATTTGCTCTTTGAAAAAATGCTGTGTTTATATTTATCACAAATAATTGTAATAATGTGTTCTGAAATATTTGTTTTCATTACTTATTCTTAAACTCATCATGTTCTCGGCTATCAGTGCTATTATTGCTTTGATTCACAGGTCAAAATATTTCTTGATTGCGTCAGAAAGAAAGTTGCTTCATAATGTTTTCATTATTGATTCATCGATGAAACCAACATTCCAAGCGTAATATGTACATTTATTGATACTTTATCATGAAATAAAGTTATGCGGATGTGACCTTGACCTTTGACCTTGACCTCATTTTGAAGATTCCGTGTTCCTGAACATTTTGTATCTTCAACAATGGTATTTGAGCTATAAGCAAAAAAACCCCAAAATCGGACATCAAAATCGGTTTTTGGTCCATAGGTCCAAAACGGTAGGTCCAATAATTTTGCACCTCATGTAACAAATGAAGATCTGAACAAGACACACATTTTTGCAATTACATGTTATCAGCTATCTATTACGGTTTATGAGTTAACACAATGACAAGGTCTAGGGTCGAAGGTCATTGGTCACTTTGAACTTTTAAATGTAACACATATCACCTAAGTTGAATGGAAAAAGTTTCTGGTTTTTATCTCTTACCGTTTTCGAGGAAATGCATGTTTAAAGATATGATGAAATTTTTAAGGGGCATAACTCATGAACGGTTCATCGTAGAGTTTCGGTCCATATGTAACAAATGTCGGTCATGACCAAACAAACATTTTTGTTATTACATTAAATCATCTATCTTTAACGGTTTCAGAGTTATTCCAATGAGAAGGTTTAAGGTCAAAGTTCAAAGTGGCCAATGACCCTGGTCGTTTTGGAAATTTTTAGACCTTCCTATAACTTGGGGTTGGTATCTACAATGGTACCAAGTTCATAAAATTGGTCCACCCATCTCTGAGAAAATGTTTGGACAATGTTCGAAAAATCATTGAGGAATAATAATAATAACAAGTGATGATATGCTTGCATGCAAACACAAGTCACCCAAATCAGTTTCCATACTCATTTGCTCTTTGAAAGAATGTTTTGTTGTAAATTTATCACCAATGATTGTAATAATGTTTTAGGAGTTAATTGTTTTTATTCCTCATATCAGAATTAGTGTTTAAAACTCATTATGTTTTCGTCTATCAGTGCTAGTAGTGCTTTGATTCGCAGGTTGAAACATTTTCTTTGTTGCGTCAGAAAGGAAGTTGCGTCATAATGTTCTCATTATTGATTCATCGATGAAACAAACATTCCAAGCTTAATATGTGTATTAATTGATACTTTAACGTGAAATAAAGTTTTTGGGCTGTGACCTTGACCTTTGACCTTGACATCCTTTTAAAGGTCACATCTTCCTGAACATTTTGTATGTTGAATGTCTTTTTATATCTTCAATAGTATTTGAGCTATACGCAAAAAAACCCAAATCGGACACCAAAATCTGTTTTCGGCCGATAGACCAAAAATGGTTGGTCCAATAATTTTGGACCCATGTAATATATGTAGATCTTAACAAGACGCACATTTTCTTTATTACATTTCGTCAGCTATCTATTACGGTTTAAGAGTTATTACAAAAACAAGGTCTGGGGTCAAAGTTCAAAGTTACCAATGACCTTTGACCTTGGCATTATTAAATGTAACACATATCACCTAAGATGAATGGAAAAGGTTTCAGGTTTCTATCTCTTACCGTTTTCGAGAAAAAACATACTTAAAGATGTAACAAAATTTTCAAGGGGCATAACTCACGAAGGGTTGACCATAGAGTTTCGGTCCAATTGTAACGAAGGTCCATCATGACCAAACGAACATTTTTGTCATTACATTTAATCAGCTATCTTTTACGGTTTCTGAGTTATACCAATAAGAAGGTTTGAGGTCAAAGTTCAAAGTGACCAATGACAGTGGTCATTTGTGGAAAGCCCAAGACCTTTGAACACATCTTTGGGTTGGTATTTACAATGGTGCCAAGTTTCATAAAGTTTGGTCCACCCATCTCTGAGAAAATGTTTGGACAATGTTCAAAACATCATTGAGGAATGATAATAATAATAACGAGTGATGATATGTTTGCATGCAAACACAAGTCACCCAAACCAGATTCCATACCCAATTGCTTTTTGAAAAAATGCTGTGTTGTATATTTATCACCAATGATTGTAATAATGTGTTCTGAAATATTTGTTTCTATTTCTTATGTAAGAGCTAGTGTCATAAACTCATTATCTTTTCGTCTATCAGTGTTAGTAGTTCTTTGATTCACAGGTTAACACTTCATAAGTATAAGTACTGGATTGCATCAGAAAGGAAGTTGCGTCATAATGGTTTCATTATTGATTCATTGATGAAACAAACATTCAAAGCTTAATATGTACATTTATTGATACTTTAACGTGAAAAAAAGCTTTAGGGCTGTGACTTTGACCTTTGACCTTGACCTCATTTTGAAGGTCCAGACTTCCTGAACATTTTATACGTTGAATGTCTTTTAGTATCTTCAATGGTATTTGAGCTATAGGCAAAAAACGCAAAACTCGCACATCAAAATCGGTTTTCGGTCCATAAACCGATAACGGTTGGTCCGATGATTTTGGACCCTAGTAAAAAATGTAAATCTTAACAAGACACACATTTTTGACATTACATGTTATCAGCTATCTATTACGATTTATGAGTTATTACAAAAACAAGGTCTGGGGTCAAAGTTCAAAGTGACCAATGACCTTTGACCTTGGCATTTTTAAATGTAACACATATCACCTATATTGAATGGAAAAGGTTTCAGGTTGTAAAACAATTCCCCGTGGTAGAGATGTATGCTCTTTATTTTTCTTAGATATGGTGTACTTGTACATGAGATAATATCTAATGTGTACACTTTGTTCAATTACTATTATCTAAATTTATGTAAATTCTAAAACCTAAAGATTAACTCCCTCCATCGTAGTTATGCCCTTGGCTATATTTGATATTACTGATTATTCGGATTTTTTTTTTTGTTTTTGTGCATTTTAAGCAATTTTTTGAAATTATGGATTTCCTTTGTTCGGGTTCTAGTGCTGCTGATGAGGAATTAATTTCCGAAATGGCCATACAGCTCATTAAAATTATTGCAGTTGGAGTAAACATATGTGTTATGGTCTCATGTTCATTTACTCCATATCCTTTCGTAAAATATTTAATACAGGAGTTTGTCTTTTTATTGCAGTGTGGAGTTGGTAAAACAATTCCCCGTGGTAGAGATATATGCTCTTTATTTTTCTTAGATATGGTGTACTTGTACATGAGATAATATCTTATGTGTACACTTTGTTCAATTACTATTATATAAATTTATGTAAATTCTAAAACCTAAAGATTAACTCCCTCCGTCGTAGTTATGCCCTTGGCTATATTTGATATTACTGATTATTCGGATTTTTTTGGTTTTGTCCATTTTAAGCAATTTTTTGAAATTATGGATTTCCTTTGTTCGGGTTCTAGTGCTGCTGATGAGGAATTAATTTCCGAAATGGCCATACAGCTCATTAAAATTATTGCAGTTGGAGTAAACATATGTGTTACGGTCTCATGTTCATTTACTCCATATCCTTTCGTAAAATATTCTATCTCTTACCGTTTTTGGAGAAAAAACATGCTAAAAGAGGTGACGAAACTTTCAAGAGGCATAACTCTTAAACGGTGCATCATAGAATTTCGGTCCAAATGTAACAAATGTCCGTCATGACCTAATAAACATTTTTGTCAAACAATTAATCAGCTATCTTTTACAGTTTTCGAGATATTACAATCACAAGATTTCAGGTCAAAGTTCAAAGTGACCAATGACCGTGGTCATTTTGGAAATTCAAAGACCTTCTTGCACATCTTTGGGTGGTTATCTACATTGGTGCCATGTTTCATTAAGTTTGGAATACCCATCTCTGAGATAATGTTTGGACAAAGTTTGAAAAATCCATTGAGGAATAATAATAATAACAAGCAAGCAAACACAGAAGTCGCCCAATCAGAATTAATTCTTTTAATTTTCTTTGAAAGAACAATCAGTGTTGGATTTAAGAATTAGTGTCTTAAAACACATCCTGATTCAGTCTATCAGTGATATCAGTATTTTTATTAACCTGTACACACTTTGTGATTGCATCAGAAAAATCATTTCTGTTTATATATTATGAAGCAAGGCATTTCCTCTATGGTGTGTAATTATATCAAAATTTTAAAGTACACTGAAATTCATACTAGTTTAATTGAATTTTGACCACCAATTTTTGAGAAAAACAATTGATAGGTCTTTCCCAGAAGTTGTGTCATAATATTTTCATAATTGATCAACAATTTAAGCTTAATATGAACATTTATTGATAATTTTATGTGAAATAAAATTTTTGTCTATGACCTTGAACTTTGTCCTTGACCTCATTTTGAAGGTCACATTTTCCTTTACATTTTTTGTATTGAACGTCTCTTTGTATCTGCAATGGTATTTGAGCTATTATAAAAAACCCCAAATTCGGATGTCCAAAATCGGTTTTCGGTCCATAGACCAAAAACGGTTGGTCCAATAATTTTGGACCCAATGTAACAAATGTAGATCTCAACAAGACAAACATTCCTGCCATTACATTTAATCAGCTATCTATTACAGTTTCTGAGATAAGCCAATAACAAGGTCTGCGGTCAAAGTTCAAAGTAGCCAATGACCTTTGACCTTAGCATTATTGGATGTAACACATATCACCTAAGTTGAATGGAAAAGGTTCCAGGTTTCTGTCTCTAACCGTTTTCTAGAAAAATGTACTTAAAGATGTGACGAAATTTTCAAGGGGCATAACTCATGAACGGTCCACCGTAGAATTTCGGTCCAAATGTAACGAAGGTCTTTCATGACCTAACTAACATTTTTGTCTTACATTTTATCAGCTATCTTTTACAGTTTCCGAGTTAATCCAAAAATAAGATTTGGGGTCAAAGTTCAAAGTGACCAATGGCAGTGGTCATTTTGATAATGCGAATACCCAAATGCACATCTTGGGATGGACATCTATCATCCTGTGAAGTTTGGTAGTGATTGGATAAGTAGTCTCTGAGAATTTGACCGGACAAGATGATGGCAAGAAGAAGCGGAAAAATGATAAGAAACGGTGCAAACACAAGAAGTCGCCAAATTTTGTTTGGGCGACTTAATAAGAAACAGAGTAAAAACAATAAGTCACCAAACTTCGTTTGGGTGACTTAATAATAAGAAACGGTGCAAACACAAGATGTCGCCAAACTTTGTTTGGGCGACTTAATAATAAGAAACAGAGTAAACACAATAAATGCCCAAACTTCGTTTGGGTGACTTAATAAGAAACGGAGTTAACACAATATGTCTCCCAAACTTCGGTTTGGGGGCATAATTAATGCCCTTAATTTTATCGGATATAATTCTTTAGGCTTTTTTGGATGCAGATAAAACACCCCAAGGTAGTAATGAGTATTTGTGGTAGAATAAAGACACTGTTACAAAAACGCGTAATGACCATGGATAAAATAAAGCAGTTCAATTTCCAAATATATAGTTTTAAATTCGTTAATATGAGTTTCCAATTAACTTATTCTTAGGAGTATTAAAAAGATATGTTTGAATATAAATGTGACTGTTTTTTTTTCAACATGCGCGTTTCACGCCTGTTCTTTAGCCGGAGATAAATAAAACTTAACTCATCCATCCACTGTCACTAATTTAAGCCAGTTCTTTAATTTTTACTTATCGATTGCTATTCTGTATTAAAAAATTCAACAACTAAAGCTATTATTTTGATTTTTCGAGTCTATATTTTTTATTGACTGTGTTATATTATGCTGCTCTGTGTGTATGAGTGTGTGATGAGATGAGTCAGATATTTTCCTTTACTTAACAATCATGTCGTTGCCAAGTACACGCTCTTTATCAAACTAAAGAGAAAGAGAATAAAGACGCTGAGAGAGAGAGAGAGAGAGAGAGAGAGAGAGCAAAATACAAAATAAATGACATATACTCTTCACAAATCAAAATCACCATTTATCATTAAGAAAAGGTAGACAGAAACATGAAATTTGGCACAATTATTTTCAATTTTCACTCATGTCAGAAATGGAACAACTTGTTGCAGAACAATCGATAATAATATTGCAAAAGTCAATATCTGTTAAGTCCTCATTCGTGTCGGCATAGGCTCGATTAAATGCCTCCACCGTGCTTCTGGTATTGTCCACTCATTCTATAGTGCCTTCTCAAATAAATGAAGATTTTGCTGCAATTGTTTGGCGTTGGTGCATGCATGGGTCCAATTCAACCCTCATAAGCTCTATAGGGTTCAAATCTGGGTAATGGGACGTCCCACAGGTCAAATTCATATTCTGTTGGTATATAAGGTTCCGTGTGTGGTCGCGCAATATCATGCTGGAATACCTCCCTTCTGATGCCCAAAATTGACATAAGTGTGGAATGCGAATTTCATCACGATATTTGTTGCAAAGCATTTACACTGTCGGGAATGTACACCAACTGTGTGTTTCTAACCTAGGGGGTAGTGGCAACATCATGATACTACCTGTGCCGAAAGTGTTAACTTCAACAACGCAATTCTGCTTAAAACGTTCATTTCGGCATATATATGCCTTTGTGCTACCATCTCTTTTTTTTCGAATAGAATGGCGACTCGGCACTGAACCATGCTATTATCCATTTTTGAATGTTCAGTACTAGTATCGTATTACACCACCCGATCCTTGTCTGGTGACGTTGGCATCTCAATGTGTTCCAAAGTACGATCGTCTTGCGCGCAACTGACGAGTCGATTTCGTACCAACTGCACGGAATTTCGGCACACGCCAAAGACGTTAACGCTGTTTGATGTTAGTGTAGCGGTGACGGTTCTGTTCGACAATCTTAAGGAACCAGATGTATCTATCCTGTGCGTATCCTGTTCGACAGGTGTGACACGTGGCTAGCTAGAGCTAGGACGGTCGTCTGTAATACCATGCTATTGGTATTGTTTCAAGAAACGGGAAATTGAGCTCCGTTGCATATTGAAACATTATTGAGTCGTCCGATTGTGATATTCAGTATAGCAGCGTCAAACCTCGGCATGGCGTCACCTTGTCATGATTTAATTTAACAACTGCGTTTAAGAAAAAAAATACAGACTTATATTCCCAAAGTACCCGCACTCAAGTACAGTTCCAGGTAAAATTAAAAAATCTGGTGGCACATGAGTAAAATGATTTTTCTTTGCTTGTTTATTTTCCAGTGTAATTATATACATTTGTACGCAATATACCCAGTTTTTTTAGAAATAAATTACATAGAATGTACTGCAGGGGATTAGGAGCGGAATATTGACAGACAACTATCCCTGTATTAATTTATATAATTATGCCATTGTTTGAGTATTCAAAATGTACGTGAAATTTAAAGCTATTGTATTGCGCAATCACACTTAGCTCAATCCATTTCCCCTTTTTGATTTTTTTTATATAGAATGTTTACATGCTATTATAATCATAACGACAAACACTTTTGAAAAATTCTCTTTTGCTTAAGAATTTACTTATAAATTAACATGTAGATAAAACCAAAATTTCTGAAAATAGAATTTCACATGTGCCACTCTTATTGTAAAATATTGTGATTTTTATAGGGAACTGTACTTAAGTTTATAGTAGCACATAAATTTTCTCATTTAAAAGTGAGAGGTACGTAAATAAGCGCCTCTATCGGTGAACGTTATAAATTTGCTTTAGAATGAACGTAAAATAATTTGAATTTTCACTTTAAATTATCGTCATTTCAAACTGTATCCTACAATTTTTCCGAAAAACTGATATTATGTTGCTAAAGAAATTTCTGTTTTATTGGTATAATTTTTTCATATGGTCACCGAGTTCGTTTTCGTGGTATAGATCGCTGAATAGTGGTTCATCTTTCAAATCACGCATAAAATCATAAATTTTATCGACGACGTCGCTATTTTGACGGTGGGTTTTATCGAAAAAATCCATTTTTAGTGTGCCTATTCTATGTTCAGCTATTTATACCGGCGAAATGAAGTCGGTGACCCTTTATAAAATTTCACCATTAAATCGGGAATTTCATTGTTAAAAAATTTCATTTTTGCAGAAAAATTGTAGGATACGTTTTCAGTTAAAAGAAGATTATAATATTATTTTTCTGTACTTTTTACATTGATTTTATATGAACACAACATAACTGGTTTATTTTGCAAACGGGCTTATTTCAAACTTTAAAATGGCTAAACCGATTTTATTTCTCTTTGAAATTCAGCTTCATTTGATGCACTTGCATATAAAATTTCATCGAAATCCGGAAACTTTGCTATTTACGTACCTATTACCTTAAAGGTGAATTTTTGGTAAAAACTAAGCTTGGAAAAGAAAAAAAAATCCATGCTGCTTTCCATACTTTTTTATGAGAAAGGATGTTAAGGATACATTTTAGCTATACCGTTTGGAGATACGGCAATGTATATTCCTTCTACACAGTATGCGCATTTTCATCGTAGCTGCACTAATGGTTAATAAATTTGATAATGTATATTTAAATGATTTCTGGAAATTCTAAGGCCTGACGTAAAATCTGGCTTCGATTCCCATAAAATTGGTCCTGCACAAAATAAGTTTATTGACACTTTGAAATTCATTTTTTATTGCCTGATATCAAATAAGTGTGTTTTTTTAATTTGTGTCAGATTTCGGAACTATTCTGGTTTTCTCAAGTTCACATACTTGAAAATAAGTTTTTTTATCATTGAGGTTATTTGGACTGTCCATGTTAGCCATGGCCCAGGTGAGCGATACAGGCTCTTGAGAGTATCTTGCTATCTCATGGTTGTCTTCTATAGGTCAAATTAAGACACATGACAAGTGTTCATTCTTGATACTTCCTAGCTTTTAGGAAAAAAATAGTTGTGATGTTAAATGCAGGGAAAATCCAGAGAAATCCATTTCCAACCCAATTTTTAATCTCTTCTATCTCCTTTAAAAGCACACGAGTCCTATATATCTATTTCTTTTTACCATTTCATTAAGTCTCTAATGTTTTATCAATTCAAATTCAGTGAAACCTGTCCAATCCGACACCCGAGTATTCCAACATCCTGTCAAATACGACATGATTTATTGGTCCAAAAGATAGCGTTTAAATGCATTTTAAACCTCCTGTATAATCCGAAAAAAAATTTATTGTCCTACATTGTGTCGGATTAGACAGGTTCCACTGTAGGTTTCAAGAAATCATCGAAATAAACAAAATCAGGAGTGAGCCTCGATCTTGCATTTTAATTTGTTTGATCATTTTTATAATCGAAATTAAAGAAAAATTCTTCCTTTGTACCCCACTGTTCTCCCCACATCTACGACTATTCTATTTATACATATCTGCGTTTTATAAAAATAAGTCAATGACATAATAGTCAGTGTACTCGTTATTCACGAAATTGAGAAACTAATGGTATTTTGATTAAAAATAAGCCTTTACGATGTTGAAAGAACACACAAAATTTTAAAAAGAAAGTGTAGTAATTAAAATAAGTAGACAATTGTAAAATCTGCATCAAAATTCACAATGATAATTTATTATATAGAACCTCCGTTCGGCAGCCTCTCGATATTATGTCTGATTATCTAGGAACCGACAGTCGAGAAAAGGGACATATTGACTTAAAAGTGGTAAGTAATGCTTAACCTTAACTTGTAGATTATTCTGAAATATCCCATAATTTTAATATGATTTTGGATTTTTTATTTTGAATTTATGATTTTGAATTTATGATTTATGTTTTTTTTATATGATTTTGGATTTATGATTTTGGAATTTCCCCTTTCTTCGTTCTTGCTTCGGTATTCGTTTGCCGATGTATTTAATATATGGAACAATGATTTGAGTAGATTTGTTCAACGAAATTCAATTGATTAGGGCTAAATGTTCCACGATTTATATGTGTCATTGCGCAATGGTTCAAGGCCAATGTTAGGCCTGAAATTCAAGACTCGTTTCATTTTGGCTTTTTGGGGGAACACACGAAGTCGGGATTATGATGCTATCCATATATTGAATGGAAAATTTACAGTTTTTTTTATATTTCATGTGCTACATAGAGACTAACGCCAATTTTGAAAAGAAAGTAATTTATGGTCAGTGTATTATGTTAATGTGTTGAAGTGTAACATATTACCTTACTTAATCAGTACGTTGTAACTATTGATCACATGTACAAAAAGGATCCCTTGGTATCCTCACGTGGAGCCTCAGATATGAAACTACATTAAGGTTGATTACTGTGTACATCGTGTGCATCATATAGCCACGTCATTATGTAATAGTTCAAGGCCAATGTAGCATAAAGTGCATTTCATATGTTTACAAATATCAGACTATTGGTAGCCATGCATGCCTGTTGTTGCTTTCTGGTGAACTTCCGGGAAATATTCCGGCAAACTTCTAGCGAATGTTCCGGTCATTTTTTGCAATGCAGATGCAGAAATGACTTAAATTTCTCATCCACACAACAACTTGTAAACCACGACAGATTTTTTGAAGAACTAAGTGCTACAGTAGTAAAATAGTATATCTTTTGAATTTATTGAAAAAATAAAGTTTTATCTACGACAAAACACCCCTTACGAAAAAATGGACAGAAATTATGACTACAATTTTTAAGAAAAAAGTATGTATTTACTTTTCTCTGCCAGTCTTTGGCACGGAGCATTTGATTTGTGGAGGGATTTTCACCAAGTCGGAAAAGTGTTTTGGCCCGGTTCGCCTGCCCAGGTGCTGGTCACAGATGTTTATACAAAATCAGGGCAAGATAAAGATTTGGATTTGAACATATTTTATTTTCTATTAAATACAAAAAGGATAACACACAAGTTTATCCAATTTATGAAGTCTTCTCCGAAATACAATTTAATGCAAAAATGTAGATAGAGCATGCATACAAAAAAGATAAGTATAATAAAATTATATGAACGAAGAAAAAATAATACGTACAAAATAACATGATGTTGTGTGTGTGGTGTTCACATGGACATGGCATTTCAAACAATTAGAAATCTTTCAGACCTTTTAATATACTCTTAAACATTCTTGAAAATTTTTGGTTACCACAAGTCAAGAGTTGGTGGTCTATTATAAAATCATTCGGTAACCAGTAAAGACTTTGATACAAAATATCTCGTATTTGATTGTAGTTTGGACAATAAAAAAGAAATGACAGAAGTCCTCTCGTGCAGCACCAAATCGGCATGACGGATTATATTTACTCTATATAAGTTAAAATTTAGAAATGAAGCAGAGCACCGAAGCTGTATTAATTTTATATTGAGTTTCCTTGGGCCTCTGCCATAATAACCTGAGACTTTACCTGTATTATTTTGTTCTCCAAGTTCGTTTTTAATATTTGAAATGGAGTTGACATTGCGAATTGGAAGACTTAGTTCCTTCCATTGGCGAATAACTGAAGGAAAGAAAGAGTCATATGTACTTGATAGTCTATAGAGGAAATGATAATATCTTCTCCATTACGTAAGGGTAATTAATTGTTGTTTGGATTTCTGGGGGAACTAAAAAATTAAATTACAATTTTTACATTACAAAGATAGCTTGGAGCATTATTATTTTGGATATTACAAAACATTTGCAGTTTTCTTCTTTTTCGCCTATCTGTCAGTGCTTCCCATCCTATTTCTTTGTAAATTAACGATGAACTAGTGAAAATCTGCAAACCAGTTACAATTCTTGCAGCCCCCAATGGAAGCTGACCAAGTTCATTGACATTCCCAGTCCCACAGTTATCCCAAACTTCGCATGCATATTCAAAAATATTCCTTATACCAAATACAATTTTTCTAATTTTTTTCTTGATAAACTATATTTAAGTTTCCGAAGAACATTCAAATGTTTTGAAATACTAGATACTATATTTTCTAGATGTACATTCCATTTAGCATCGCAGCTTAATATAATCCCCAAATATTTATGACATTTTGTAATTGGAACTATTTTTCCATTTAATGGGAATTGAAGAGGCGTTGCTTCTGTATTCGAAAAAATGCATAATTTCTGTTTTGTCTGGATTGACAGACATCAACCATCGCTTTGACCATTCATCAAGTTCTTTCAGGTCATGATCGATCATAGATTTAATTTGTGAAGGATCATGACTTGAGTAATTGAATGAAGTGTCATTAACAAAAAGACGACTCAGTGAGATAGATTTTCAACTATTTCATTAAATAAATATTAAGGACCAAGTATAGATCCTTATGGTACTCAAGCTAGAACATTGCAAAGTTCAGAAGACGACTGTTTTTATTATAACTCGCTGATGTCGAAATTGAAGATAATTTGAAAACCTTGCATTGAATTTCCGTCAATTCCAAACGATTTCATTTTGTGCAACAATTCATTATGCCAAACCTTATCGAATGCTTTTGAGAAATCACAAAAAACAACAACAAATAACAAAACAAAACAGTTTATCTCCTTATTTTCAAGTGAATTTAATATACAGTTATACAGTATACAGTTTTACATTCTAAGTAATTGGTGTACCGTTGAACATTTGGCAATAATCTAGATTGATATTCTTAGATTAATTTGTTTTGTTGAAGGCGATTGAAGACCACTATTAAGAGATATAGGTCTATAATTGGACGGTTGTGATTGGTCTCCTCTTAAAAATAGCAATCACATGTGCAATCTTCCAGCTGTTGGATATTTAGGTTATTGGAGTGATCTCACCCATGGTTTTTATTGGGTCCGTGTGTTGTTCTTCTGTATGTGTGTCTTCATTTTTCTTTTTTGTCCCGTACTCAAGTGGTGTCCTTGTTTCTTAGTGTGTATAATTCTGTCATTGTCCATTGATTGTTCGTTCTTTTAATTGACGGTTCGGTTCTCACTTACTTTATTTAAATTAATCTGGAGTGGCACAGCAATTTTTCAGGAAATATTTTTAGCATCTTATGACTGATTGCATCAAAACCAAATGCCTTGTTTGGATCTACAATCTTGATCATTTCTACGATTTCATCGACAGATATTTGTATATTAAAAAGGAAATTATTAGTTCTTTTTCAAATTTCCGGGAGGGGACATTCTCATCATCAAGAGAAGAAACTAGACAAACATATTTATTAAGAGGGGCACATTTCCCATCGTCTCCACATACAACATCATCAAACTCTTGAATTATATTTTGAAGTGGGCGGTACATGTATATTACAACAGCTTTTATTAGATTTTATCAACATTTTCATTATTTTTATATTAAGTCTTTGGCTTTGCGGCACTTACCAATATAATATTATCTTAACTTTTTCCCAAAATTCTCTTTCGCTTTCTTTTTTAAATTTTCACTTTATTTCTTTGTTTTTTTTTTTTTTTTTTTTTTTTTTTTTTTTGCTTTTTTTTTGTATTTATCATTATCAGACNTTTTTGCGATTTTGCGAATTCTATCTGTTTTCCTTATATCTTTCCGTATCTCACTATAATAAGCGCCTTTAAAAAAAAACTATAAAATTCATTTCTGGACCATTTTTCATAAAATTAGTATGTAGTTTCTTTCAGTAATTTAGAGAAATAATTTAATAGGAAAAGACGTTTCTTTTTAATACGACTTAAATAGGAATTACAATTGTTACGTCCTATTTTCCTTTAGATACATTTGTATATAGAAAATTTTGACACAAAAAATTCCGTTTGTGTTAAAATCGTGACAGTTTGAAAACTGCAGATCTTAAAAATATTCTAAAATTACTGTAAGAAACAATATATAAAACCCTTTTTATCAATCCAAATTTTATGAGAATTTTATCAGAAATGAATTTTGCAGACTGGATATGTTGATACGGACTTTCCATGTCTATATAACATGTAAAACAGAACATATCTGTGCTAAGTATGTAATAAAAAGTATTAATGTAAAAATGCACATTTAAACAATCCTGTTTAAAAGGAAATCAAATTATATATTTGCATATGGTTTTCTAGAAAAAAGAAGGGAAACGGGGAATTTTATATCTCATATTGTCTGATTGAAATTATGTTTGAAATTCAGTTTAAGGCACGGATCTGTTTTAAATAAAAATTCCACTGAATATTTTGGAAAGGTAAATAATTTCACAAATAATATGCCTTGAAAAAAATATTACGTAACTAATACAAATAATATATTTTATAATACCTCAGTATATGAACATTACTACTAAAATTACTAAAATAAAATTACTATTTTTCACCTTTTCCAGTTTTGTAACTATTCACCGGTCAATAAATTGTCAGACTATCGACTGGCAATGTGAATGTTTTTCCCGAACTTTTTTATTGCTTTCCAGTTGGATAAAAATCTGATGGTAATTCAGAATGCTCTGACATCATTGTTTCAAGTGGCAACACTTAACCAGCTATGCAAATTATAGTGAACACTATTCGCTGCAGCAGAATATCTTTTGCTAATGAAAAAGATATAATTATTTTATTTTAATAAGAAAACAAAAAATAAAAAGAAAATACTGGTATTGAGTGAATTATTATTCAAAGATGAATTGAAAATTGTAAATCTTGTTTTTTTTTTTGGTATAATAGAAAATTTATAAACTGTTCATTTGTGATTCTCTTTGGATAAAAGTTATGTTGATATTTCAGAATGCTCTGAAATCACTGTTTCAAAGTAACAACTCTAAACTAGGTATGCAAATTACAGTGAACACTATCCCCTTTCGGCAGCACAATGAATTTTCATGCTGAAAATAGATTTAATTGTTTTTGTTTTAATAAGAATACAAAATTAAGAAAAAAAATTCTAGAAATGAGAGAATTATTATTTAACGATGATTTAAAAGTTGTTAATCTTACAAGTGTTTTCGGTATGATAAAACTTTTACAAGTGCTTACAGAGAATTGCCTTAAAATTTTGGAACTGTCCTCAAGCCCTCTTTAATCAACGCAATTACAATCTGGATGCAACTGTCATAAGCTAGAAATTGGATAGTTGGCAACACAAAACCACTTAAATATTTCTTCGTACAAAATTCAACATTCCCAAGGCTGTGATACTGATAGAATTGGAAGGGGAGCCTTTGTTTGTATTTATTGATCATGTATCAAACGATTACTTAAACTGCTTAATTATCGTTTATGTAAACAAGTCTATAATCAAAAGTTTAGATCTGACAATAAATATATGGAATGCGGCTCACCAAACCTTCAAATATTACATGATGTTCCTCTAGATCTTTCTTATTATGGAAGCCAAAATCAAGCCTCCTTAAACTCGATGTTTAGACAAAACACGGAGAATAGAATAAGTTAATGCTTGAAGGTTTGAATTGAACAAAAACCGTTTTGTCCGAAAAGGTAGACATTCTTATTTAGATGACAATGATTTTCAATCGTCCAGATTTAACTTTCTTTCAGGGGCAAAAAACTATTACACTAAAGAAATATTTGCAGATGATGAACATGTCACAAATAGCAATGCCGGATATTTTTATGACAATGTGACATTGGAGGAAAACAGTTTTTAGATGAATGTTTTGAATTTTAGGGGTCTCAGTGGTATTTTTCCGCCATTTTTGTCTAATAATTGTTCATTTAGGTTTCATTCATTAAGAAATTTAACAAAATATTTTTTAATATGAAAAAAAAGTTCAAATGTATTTAAAATTTATATTCTTATTATTTTTTTAACATTTTCGTTACAAAAACGTGAGCTAAAACACATAAGCTTTAAATCTGTTGCTGAATTTACAGAACACAGAAATTATTCAAGGGAGATAATTTGATAAAATATTTTAACAAAGATATCACTAGAGAAATTAACATTTTGCAATTTTTCTCTCTTATTTGAACGGTGACCCCTGATTTTTATTTTTTATATGTAAACTACATAATGATAATTAAACACATGCAAAGTATGAAAAAATTCTATAATAGATTTTTCAAACTATCCTCTTATATGGTCATTTTCCTTATCATTTCTATGTAAAATCCTGAAATTATCAATTTCCGATTCTGCTCTTAAATGCACGGTGACCCAAAAAATTTATTTTACATTTTGAACAATAATACAATTATGTTTCTACACAGAAAATTTCACAAAATTCTATAATAGGAAATTAATACCCTGCAGACACCTTAATAAACAAATGATTTTTTTTCGAATTTCCCCTCAAGTTGTAACTTTGTTTTATTTTATGCTTATAAGTATTAATTTGAATTCTTACAATACTTCATTGAATTTTTTTCTGTGGACATTGTGTGTATATGTTGCATATATGGTATTAGATGCCCTCTACCTCTACCCTAGTCTGTATGGCACCTTTTATCTGTGATTTTAAACTTTTATTTTACAGGTATAGAAATGATTACTATTATAGTTATGTGTCAATGATGGTTCTAAAAATTCAGACAAAACTGATAAAAATGGAATGGTTAATAGTATCATCTGTTATTTTATCTGCTTCCTGTAAGTAGCACGAAGAGATAAAAATGTGATTACTTATTTGTATAATTGTAATAAATATTGTCAAAATTATCTGTATTGCTCTAATAAAGCTGTAATTATTCCTTCCTACAAAGAACAAGCGATAAGACAATGATGGGACAAATTTATTGTTATCAAAGTTTTTAGGTCAAAACAGTTGTTTTTATTCTGAAGTGATTGCCCAACCACTTACGCAATTATCTATATCGTGATATTCATTGATATAAAACTGTAATGTGTTTAGGAAGAAAACTCTTGAGTTTAATTATTGCAAAAAAAAAAAATAAAATAAAAATGATAATAAGATAGAAGGAGAAGTGTAAGGAACAACGGCAGCAGAATACCGAAGGAACAAAGGAGTGACATTTACAAAAATCGAAGTCCAAAGACACGGCCAAAGCGAAAATACCAAAAAAAAAAAAACAATGACGTTAGACAGATACAAAGCACAGAAACAGAAATTACAACATTCAAAACAAAGGCACTCACAGTGTGAACTCCAGTGAAACTGAGGGTGGCATCAGGTGCTCCGGAAGGGTGAGTATGTCCTGCTCTGTTAACAGCACCCGTCACACTGCAAGTGAGGCGAATATGTTTTTGAATGATCTGTTTGAATACTGACTGGATAATGTCATTTTCTAACCCGTAGACATAACCAATAAAAATCCACGGTAAGTGTTACTTCTCTAACCCTCAAACAGTACCATGATGAAATTTTGAAATCTTTAGAAATATGGACTCTTGTCTTTTTCTGCACATTTTTAAGATAAAAAATAAAACTATTATACACATACAATGCAATATAATCATGGTACTTATAAACTACTGTCATTTGTAATACTCATATAATGTAATAATATACCCTGATTCATACTTGAGTTCATGACATAGATTAAAGTATAAATTAAACTTCATGTAGCTCATTGACACATGTACAACATAATGAAATTTATTTTATTTTATCAATCTATATATTCCTGATACTCATAATACGGAGAGCATGGCCGCAACCTATTGCAGCCAAACATTGTGGAGAAACCCCACGCCCTATGCATTATAAAGACCCCTTCTATATTTCTCATTCAAGATCAGACTCACTCAAGGTCGTATTGAAAGCCAAATTTCATGCCCCTATCCAATTTTCCAATGGCAATCAATCTCGTTACCGCAGTTGTCCCTACCACCTTCGTTTCTGCTTCTTTTACATAATATTTTTAATTTATAAACTTGTTCTTGTCCAGATATATATAAAAATGTAGCTGAATTTTGCTCACTGGACATAAAACTCTTACTTATGAATCAACCTATCTAAATTAGTTAAATATAATAGTAAAAATGTTCATATTCAATGTCCCTTGTAATATGTATGTAAATTTAATATTCATAGTGTCTGTTGATGTGATACAGTACAATTTTTTCCTCTTTACAGGAATATGAATTTCCCAAAAGTCATTCACGTATTTCCATGTTAATCAGTACTGTGTAGTTCCCTAGCCGATTGTGGCATGTAATTATAATTTTCCGCCATTGTCGGTGTTTCCTGTTATCCATTTTTTTTTCTTTCATTTCAAGTTGTGGAGCAAGTGAAATTAATGTATCGTTCATCTTTCGCGTTGTGCAACTGAGTTTAAGATGCTAAAAAACAACAACATACCGACGTTATTATTAATTTAGTTTCCTCAGATGAACATTTCGACAACTTACGTTCAGATCAAAGTATTAGGAAATCAATTTACCGAAAAGTGTGTAAAACATGAAAAAGAACAAATTATATGGTTGCATTTAGCTACTTCAAAAATGTCTTTTCAGTATCTTCTGAATAAATCCTTCCCTGCCATCATATTACGCAAGAATTTGAATTTGGTCTAAAGTCTGCAATGAACATGGTCTTAGGTTGTGCTTTTACAAATTTTCAGGTTTATAAACATGAATGCATTAAAATCTTTTGAAGGTATTACACACTCGAATTCAACCCTCTGACTCGGACTCACTTGATATTCATATCCATTTCATCTACTAAAATTAGCAGATTATCGTTGATACTACTGGTGTCAACGTATTCAAGGTGGTCCGACTAACAGAAGTTCTATAAGAAAGATATTATAAACACTAGCATAAGAAATCTTTTTTTGGAACAATTGTTATATAATGTTTACTCCGTAAAGAACAAATACTGTAATATTTTATCTTTCTGGTACAAATATTATGAAATGACACTAAATCCAAGTCCAAAATATAAGCACTCATATGTTCATATCGTTTATATTCAACGTACTCCTCAGACTTTTGCATTTTTTTTCTGACTGCCGAGTCTTATCGATTGTTGCAATTTTCACTTAGCAAATTCGAAATTTATATACTGGTAGTAACAGCTGTCTCATTTGTACGGCTCACATTTCCATATTACTCCTTTTTGTACAAAAAAGAATGCATATAAACCTTACCGAATTTGAGCATAGAAATGTATTTTAGGTAGTTTGTAAGATCATTCTACTATTAAAAAAAATACATCTGTTTTCAGATATACAAGCCCAAAATTTGTCTGCAATAGAAACAAGAACATATCATGTTGGAGAAACAGTATCACTTGTTGTGCTTGGAAGGGATTCATTAACCGTCCTGTAAGTAGAAACTTTAAAACAAAACAAGACACGAAATTCATTATTAGCCTCAGACACACAGTGTGCAAGAGGACAATAACATATAAATATACATTTATATGATGACAGACAGGTACACAATAACATGTAAATTACAGTTATATAATGGAATAACCGAGTACACCTTTCAATAGACATGTCATCAGTTGAGATATTTTACGAAAGGATATTGAGTAAATGAACATGAGACCATAACACATATGTCGACTCCAACTGCAATAATTTTAATGAGTTGTATGGCCATTTCGGAAATTTAATCCTCATCAGCAGCACTAGAACCCAAACAAAGGAAATCCATAATTTCAATAAATGTTTTAAATGCATAAAACCATACGAAATCCGAAAAATCAGTAATATCAAATATAGCTCAGGACTACCAGAGTCTGGATTATTACATATTCAAACAGTAATAACAAGAACGCGTATTGCCACGTTTTGTCTGGATTGAAAGTTTTGGAGAACTGCAACATCAGTGGCTTAAAAAGCATGTGATGCAGTTCTTCAAGCCTGGCAAGATGCACTGTCTAATATCTTTATACAATTAATGACTTTTGATGAGTTTAATGCCACAATTTAACAACGCAAGAGATTTAATAATAACCTAGGCCGTTTACTATCAGAAGGCACACCACCAAATCATATCCCATTCATTTTCATTTCATATAAAACAATGCTAAAAAAATTTATGATTTTTCCAAAAATATAGAATGCACAGCTGATTTCTACTTCCACGAAGTAACTCATGTTTACAGTATCCAGGAAATAGCTACATTACCTAATAAAGTTCTTGGTCCTCCATACATTTCTATAGCAATTATTTCAGAAAAAATGCACCTATTATCTGAGATGAAACATTAGAAAATATGAAACAGCAACAGTTCAAAATTTTTCACTGCGTTATGCCCGGTATGATTTTTCAAACTTCTTCAGTTTCTATATGGTACTATTTTCCTGGTCTGTCTGAATGCGGAAGGATCGCTAAATGCCGAAGGATCGCTGAATGCGGAAGGATTGATTTACTGGAGTGCCCCCTTAATTAACCGTATATACTGTTCACATCAGTCTACTGCTTTGTTTTATTATTCTCGCAAAGTGTGCATCTATATAGATCCAATACGTCGGGAATGTTGGTATTGTTGCTTTGTTTTATTATTCTCACGAAGTGTTTATCTTTACAGATCCAATACATCGGGAATGTTGTTATTGTTGCTTTGTTTTATTATTCTCACGAAGTGTTTATCTTTTTAGATCCAATACGTCGGGAATGTTGGTATTGTTGCTTTGTTTTATTATTCTCACGAAGTGTTTATCTTTTTAGATCCAATACGTCGGAAATGTTGGTATTGTTGCTTTGTTTTATTATTCTCAAGAAGTGTTTATCTTTATAGATCCAATACTTCGGGAATGTTGGTATTGTTGCTTTGTTTTATTATTCTCACGAAGTGTGCATCTTTATAGATCCAATACTTCGGGAATGTTGGTGTTGTTGCTTGGTTTTATTATTCTCATGAAGTGTGCATCTTTATAGATCCAATACGTCGGGAATGTTGGTGTTGTTGCTTTGTTTTATTATTTTCACGAAGTGTTTATCTTTTTAGATCCAATACGTCAGGAATGTTGGTATTGTTGCTTTGTTTTATTATTCTCACGAAGTGTGCATCTTTATAGATCCAATACTTTAGGAATGTTGGTGTTGTTGCTTTGCTTTATTATTCTCACGAAGTGTACATCTTTATAGATCCAATACTTCGGAAATGTTGGTATTGTTGCTTTGTTTTATTATTCTCACAAAGTGTGCATCTTTATAGATCCAATACGTCGGGAATTTTGGTATTGTTGCCTTGTTTTATTATTCTCACGAAGTGTGCATCTTTATAGATCCAATACGTCGGGAATGTTGGTATTGGTGCTTTGTTTTACTATTCTCACGAAGTGTTTATCTTTTTAGATCCAATACGTCGGGATGTTGGTGTTGTTGCTTTGTTTTATTATTCTCACGAAGTGTTTATCTTTTTAGATCCAATACGTCGGGAATGTTGGTATTGTTGCTTTGTTTTATTAATCTCAAGAAGTGTGCATCTTTATAGATCCAATACGACGGGAATGTTGGTGTTGTTGCCTTGTTTTATTATTCTCACGAAGTGTTTATCTTTATAGATTCAATACTTCAGGAATGTTGGTATTGTTGCTTTGTTTTCTTTATTCCCACGAAGTGTTTATCTTTTTAGATCTAATACGTCGGGAATGTTGGTATTGTTGCTTTGTTTTATTATTCTCATGAAGTGTTTATCTTTTTAGATCCAATACGTCAGGAATGTTGGTGTTGCTGCTTTGGTTTAAGATGATGTCCCTTAAGAATTGGAGCATTACACATGGGATAACAAAGTACCAAAGTTACTATATATAAAGTTTTTGCATATAGCATATGAGTGACAAACAAAACTGCCCATTAATACAGTGCTTGTACAGTAAAACATAACCAATCACACCATTGTACCATACACCATACACCATGCACCATTACACCATACACCATGAACCATTACACCATATACTATACACCATCACACCATACACCATTACACCATATACATTGTACCTTACACCATACACCATGCACCATGCACCATACACCATTACACCATGCACCATATACTTTACACTATACACGATGTCTAATACAATGTATTGCATTTCAGTTTATATTTTACAGTGACCGGTGCATTCTATCTTTTCGCACTGGGAATAATATTAGTCCTAGTTTTGCAGGACAAAATGAAGATTTTCAATAAAAATTTGTCGAGATCTCATTTTTTAGTCTCAACTCTAGAATAATTTCCACGAAGCTTGTTATTTACAATGATCGTGTAAATAAAAAAAGGGTGATACAGATTTTCGTCTGTCGTATTTTATTTCACGTGTTCCTTTTTCTCGCTTTTAAGATGGTAATTTTTCCCTCATCTTATTAATTAAGTATTCCTTCTATATCTTTCAATTATCGAGTGTACATTAGGGGTTATCATCGTACAGCGTCCATAACCTTTTTTCGTACTTCAAACACGATCTTATTTCACGGGCAATGTACATTGTACACAAAAATTTCGATATTTCTTCCGTCAAACAGAACCTATTTATATTTTTATACACCGTACAATGACCCATTCCTTTAAAACCCTCATTAATAATATAAACAAGAGAATTTGAGTTCTAGGTGGCAGAAACACCATTACACATACTATCGATATCTTTGTAGCATATTTTCAGTAAATTTGTACAAAATTTGAGTACTAAATGGTATTTACACGATATTGTATACTATCGATATTCCTATTGTTGCATATTTTCAGTAAATTTGTTTCAATTTGAGTACAAGATGACATTTACACCATATCACATACTATCGAAATGCGAACTGTTGCATATTTTCAGTAAATGTGTACAAAATATGAACACTATATGGCATTTACATCATATCGCATACTATCGATATCCCTATTGTTGCATATTATCAGTAAATTTGTACCAAAATTGAGTATTAGATGGCATTTACACCATATCGCATACTATCAATATCCCTGAAGTTGGATGTTTTCAGTAAAGTTGCACCAAATTTGAGTACTAGATTGCATTTACACCATATTGCATACTATCGATATCCCTATTGTTGCATACTTTTAGTATATTTGTACAAAATTTGAGTACTAGATGGCATTTGCATGATATCGCACAATATCTATATCCCTATTGTTGCATATTTTCCATATATTTGTACAAAATTTGAGTACTAGATGACATTTACATCATATCGCATACTATCTATATCCCTATTTTTGCAAATTTTCAGTATATTTGTACCAAATTTGAGTACTAGATGTCATGTACATCATATCGCATACTAACGATATCACTATTGTTGAATATTTTCAGTATATTTGCATCAAATTTGAGTACTAGATGGCATTAACATAATATGGCATACTATCTATATGCCTATTGTTGCATGTTTTCAGTAAATCCATGCCAAATTTTAGTATTAGATGGCATTTACACCATATCCTATTCTATTGATATCGCTATTGTTGCATGTTTTCAGTATATTTGTACCAAATTTGAGTACTAGATAGCATTTACATCATATCGCATACTAATTATATCCCTAGTGTTGCATATTTTGAATAAATTTGTACCAAATTTGAGTATTAGATGGCATTTACACCATATCGCATACTATCAATATCTCTAATGTTGGACGTTTTCAGTAAATTTGCATCAAATCTGAGTACTAGATGGCATTTACACCATATCGCATACTATCGATATCCCTATTGTTGCATATTTTCAGTATATTTGTACAAAATTTGAGTACTAGATGACATTAACATCATATCGCTTACTATCTATATCCCTATTGTTGCATATTTTCAGTAAATTTGTTCCAAATTTGAGTATTAGATGTCATTTACACCATATCGCAAACTAGCGATATCCCAAATGTTGCATGTTTTCAGTATATTTGCACCAAATTTGAGTATTAGATGGCATTTACACCATATAGCATACTATCCATGTCCCTAGTGTTGCATATTTTCAGTAAATTTGTACCAAATTTGAGTACTAAATTGCAAGTACATCATATCGCATACTATCGATATCCCTATTGTTGCATATTTTCTGTAAATTTGTACCAAATTTGAGTACTAGATGGCATGTACATCATATTGCATACTATCGATACCCCTATTGTTGCACGTTTTCAGTATATTCGCACCAAATTTGAGTACTATATGGCATTTACTACATATCGCATACTCTCCATATCCCTATTGTTGCATATTTTCAGTAAATTTGTACCAAATTTGAGTACTAGATGGCTTTTACATAATATTGCATACTATCTATATCCCTATTGTTGCATGTATTCAGTAAATTTATGCCAAATTTGAGTATTAGATGGCATTTACACCATATCACATACTATCGATATCCCTATTGTTGCATTTTTTCAGTATATTTGTATCAAATTTGAGTACCAGATGCCATGTACATCATATCGCATACTATCGATATCACTATTGTTGCATATTTTCAGTATATTTGCATCAAATTTGAGTACTAGATGGCTTTTACATAATATGGCATACTATCTATATCCCTATTGTTGCATGTATTTAGTAAATTAATGCCAAATTTGAGTATTAGATGGCATTTACACCATATCGCATACTATCGATATCCCTATTGTTGAATTTTTCCAGTATATTTGTACCAAATTTGAGTACTAGATGCCATGTACATCATATCGCATACCTTGATATCACTATTGTTGCATATTTTCAGTATATTTGCATCAAATTTGAGTACTAGATGGCATTTACGTAATACGGCATACTATCTATATCCCTATTGTTGCATATTTTCAGTAAATTTGTACTTAATTTGAGTATTAAATTGCATTTACACCATATCGCATACTATCGATATCCCTATTGTTGCATGTTTTCAGTATATTTGTACCAAATTTGAGTACTATATGACATTTACTTCATATCACATACTATCAATGTCCCTATTGTTACATATTTTAAGTAAATGTGTACCAAATTTGAGTATTAGATGACATTTACACCATATTGCATACCATGCATACTATCAATATCCCTATTGTTGCATGTTTTCAGCATATTTGCACCAAATTTAAGTACTAGATGGCATTTACACCATATTGCATACTTTGATAGCCTTATTGTTGAATCTTTTCTGGAAATTTGTACCAAATTAGAGTCACAGCAGCTAGATAGCATTGTGACAAAATGGCATATACTATGAATAAACCGTATGTTGCATGGTTTAGACAAATGTGCGCCAAATTTGAGTTTTAGTTGACATTTATAGCAAATCATACTAAATATGAGAGTTTGTTAGTATATGCGTGTTTTAGGGAAAATTGATAAAAAATATCCTTTAGCGTACTGTGACATTAATACGTCATATCATAATATTTTCTTGCCAGTTTTTGGGATTGAAAAATTGTTGAAAAAATATTACTTTTGTCAAGTTTTTGGCAAAATTTATTGCAAAATATGTGTCATGAACAATCGCGATTTTCACAAACATAATTTCCATCGGCTTTTGGGGGAAAAATTCCCAAATACGTTAAAATACAAATTAAAAAAGAATATGTTTTTGCGGTTTTATATTCACATCTTCGGATTTATATAAAATATAAAAAAGATGAGCGCCTTTTTGTCACTACCTGTTTTGGGCGTTTTATGTTTTTTTACTAGAAATTATTATTTATATTATTTATGGGAACCGTTGTAGAAAATAGCCACCTGCTGGCGTATAGAAAGCACGATTAATTTTCTTTATCATATTGCTTTATAAGGTTAACATATATTTTTAAAAATGTATTTTAAAACCCCTAGATGTTTAGTTTTTTGTCGTTTTAACCTGGATATTGGATGTTGTCTCCTTGACATTTACCCCATTTCCTTTCCTTTCTTTTTTATATTGATATTAACTTCGATTGCGTCAGTCCCGAGTCGCCAAGCAGTTCATTGTCTCTCATTCACATCGTGTCGCTCGATCGTGTATGGTCCACAGTTACCGAGTACGGAGTATGGGTTATGGTGTATGGTTCACAGTGTATGGTGTATGGTTCATAGTGTATGGTGTATGGTTCATAGTGTATAGTGTATGGTTCACGTTGCAACACCATACACCATTACACCATACACCATGAACCATTGAACCATACACCATGCACCATTGAACCATACACCATTACACCATACACCATACACCATAAAATGGTTATGTTTTACCCTACAAGTACTGTAACGGCAATATCAAAATTACCGAACAGAATATTTAAGAAACAAATCCAAAGGGCAAATTGACAAAATAGATGGTAAATCATCTGAAAAGTATCAACCGCAATGGTCCTGGCGCTTTTCAAAAGAAATGATGGGTTCTGGCACGCTAAACCTTCCCTTCCATCGGGAAGTGTTCAGGAGTAACTCAACGGCAATTGCCATTGAAATGTCGTAGACAGTAAAAAAGAAATGTTCATCTCAGTACTTCGTAAAACATGAATCTAAAACGAGAGTTTGGACCAAAACTTCTCCATATGGGACTGGTGTCTATTAAAAAACTTTTAAATGACCGTATGAGACAGATTATGCCCACTTTCGATGTATTTAATGTCATAAGTGCAACTTTAATCAAAACACTAGAGAACTCGTTCTTAATTTGACTACTTTGAAGTTTATGTTATGTAAGACTAGGTAGAATTTTTTTTTATGTGTGGTATGGTTTACATTAAAGAAAAAGTGTTAATGTATAACGATCACAATTTTTCTCAGTATCAAATATGATGTGAATGTGTATTAAAACGATTGATTCAATTCAATTTAATAAGTCATTTCAATCTTATCTCTGAATAACAACACATAGGCTATAAAAGTAAAACAATCAAAGAACAATAAATTGGAGAATTAATAGAAACTATCATTTAAACTGTTAAACACGTGTTTAAAACAATCCACTTATATACATTTGTAAATCATTTTTTTGCAATTTTAAACAATTTTTTTCTTTTATTTAAATAAAATACCTGGTTTTGGCACATGACCTTATTACTTTGCCGTAACATTATAGTCTAACAATGCCTCATATTTGTAATCAGTAAAGTACGTTTATACAATTTTCAGTCCATCGAATCTTCCTAGATCAACGTTTTTATTTATGTGTTCTGAAAATTGTATAAATGCATTGTTAGACTATAATGTTCCTGCGAACTAATGAGATTTTGTGCCGAAACCTGATATTTTATTTAAATAAAAGAAACAAAATGTTTTAGATTGTGAAAAAATGATTTACAAATATTAACATAGAATGTAAACCTTTTCCCCATCTTATAACTCGATTCCAAAGTCATAAGAATTCAAAAACGTCACTAAATTATTAATATATAAAATTAAACAACATGAGTGATAATTGATAAAGTAAATGTACATGAGACAAAGTCTCTACAATTACATGGTAAAAACAAGCAAAGGAACAACGCTTTCATTGATGTTCTTCATCTTTAAGTCACCGCGAGGCCTTCAACAATGAGCTTTGCTCATACCTCGTAGAAAGTTCAAGACGGCCCCTAGTACCGGTTTGAGCAGAATTCTTTGCTAATTGTCGAACAACGCCACATCCATGTCTTTCCTGGTCATGGATGCGAGGTGTCAACAAATATTAATTACACTGGCAAAGTGCTCTTACAATCACTGTCATCCGTTTCCTGACAAAAGCGCCAGTGTCTTAAGAAAGTGGACGATTACAACATATAGACAAACACAGGGCACTTATCAAGTCCCTGTTTGAGACCACTTTTCACGTCAAACTAATCAGTTAAATGCAATTCATTACTATCGAACGAAGTACATTATTATATAAAGGTCTGGTGGCTGTAAAAATGTAGATAATGTTAATGTAATCGAAACTTTATGTATTTATATAGTTAAACAAACGATGTAACTATCACCGTTCGTTCAGTATGAAAGAAAGGGACTATCCTCTCGCCAGGCATTTCAAAAAGCTGGGCATCAGTCTGTGGGAATTGCATTTCAGATCATTGAAAGTAATTCATTTTGGGATAAAGAAGCCCACAAACTGAGAGGGAGATTTTGAATATACCAGTTTAAATTACTTGAGCCTGGTAA
The DNA here is from genome assembly GCA_002080025.1 of Modiolus philippinarum. Lineage (NCBI taxonomy): Eukaryota > Metazoa > Mollusca > Bivalvia > Mytilida > Modiolidae > Modiolus > Modiolus philippinarum. Next base: position 28,373 of record MJUU01049818.1, read on the forward strand.
ACTTAATGAAAAGATGAGAAATGTTTAAAAAGGTAACATGGACGGCAACTGTTTTAAACTCACCTATTTATTTTGAATTTTGAAGTTTTAATTTAACAAAGTTATTTTTACAGGCTTTAACATAAAAAGACTAATATATCAATTTAACGTAATACAGTTCTCACTAGATAACACACCTGTTATTGTTATACTTTTTATAAATTATGTGGTTAATATATTTCCGTCAAATGAACAATATACATATACCAACAAAAATATTTTTCAGATATTTTTAATGTCCAGCTTCGCCTGACGAAGATTCTTTTTGAATTAACAATTAGCGAACTATTTAAGACCTTTTGTAAATATTTCATAAAAAGGTGTACATTTTACTTATGTGTTAATTTCATTTCTAAGATAAACTAAATATATGAATGAAAGCTGTTACATTGCGATCTGGAAAACTTTTATCATCAACTAAGATTCTTATATTTTGTTTTATCGGCAATATGTACATTTTCTCTTTGATCTTACTGACTGATATTGTCAGTATCTCCGTACTGACCTGATACAAGAAAATATCAGGCAATGACGTCATGAAATTGACATCATGACTCTTACGACGTTGCCGATAGAAACAACATCGGACTCGCCGCGATACGGTGATATTTTCTGTCTCGACCTTCAAAACTACCATTATTCTATATTTATTTACAATGCTGGGCGATATTGAATACGTTGTAATATATTACAAATGGTGTTGATTACATAGCCTGTTTTTAGGTCATTGTGTAACATGTAACTTTGTCTATGATATCATGGAATAGTAATGATTTTGATATACGTGAAAAAATGTGTAACAGTTGTTATACACTGTAACTATTCCATTCATAATCAATTTATCGATATTTATTCCAGATCTCGTTTTTATACTAATAAACAATCAATGAAGGGATATGGAGTTAATGCATATGAGACAAAGTCTCGACAAATTAAATTTGGATTTATTTAGGAAATATCAGAATACGAATTGTTGAACATTTTGGTGGGTGTGCCGTTTATAAATTTTATACCATGTCACTCGTGAGAGAAAATATGTTGCTTTTACATTTTCCACATAAAAGTTAACTTTGTGTTAAATCATTAAGTTTCATTTTTCCTGTCTGTAAAACAATTTAGAAAAAGAAATACTGAATTAAGAATGTTTTGAAAAAAAAAATTAATCGCAAAATAAAAATGAAAACCATTTGGCGTTTAAGAGAAGGACTCTAATACTAATAGTCGTTTCTTTTGTTCTCATCTATACACTTTTGTGCTACTTGTTTTTGTTCATTCAAAATATTTTTTTATAGTTTACTGGCGTATGTGAGACATGGGTAATGGTGGTTTTAAGCATAAATCCTATAAATTGCATGATTACGTTTGGGTACATTCATTTTAAAGTGGAATGTTAAAGGTTGTTTGGTCTGTCTGTCTGCTCCATCTTCTCATTAGAAGTTTTGTTTGTTTGTTTTTTTTTTTTTTTTTTTTTTTTTTTTTTTTTTGACGATTTTGAAAAAAAATTCGATCTTTATGAATATGTTCTTTTATTCAGCTGGCAAAATATGTAGCCAAATATAACAAATATCTTGGGTTTAAATGATATTAGTACATTTTAATAGTCATAAACAGTCATAATATTTATATTATAGGTAGTATGGAGACGGACAGCTGAGGCAAATCCTTTAACCATTGGAGATTTTGTATACGCTCCTGACGACCGTATTTCAATACTAAATAATGTTACTAAAAGTGGCCAGAATTGGAATTTAGTCATTACAAATGTAAGGCTCAAAGATGCTGGTGCTTATGAGTGTTCAGTTCATTCGGGAAAAACATATAAGAAGATATTTTTACTTCATGTAGAAGGTATGTGTCTTGTCTGTTTGAAAGTCTCAGAGCAAGAATTCGACAGACAACTTTATTTTCTTTTATAGTCACATGTTTCTTGTATTTGCCTGTATTATTATCATTAGAGTCATTTTTTATTTTTAAGGTGTCATTTAAGGTTACGATTTAAAGAAAAATGCTTGTTTGTATGTACGATTTTTAGCAACTTTCAAATAAATAACAAAATACCGAAGTCACTGTGAATTTAATTTCTGCATATACGCATTTCCACAACTTAAGTCTCTTCAGTGCAGATAAAATCTAAACGTTTGGAAGACCATAAACTCAAAGATGTTTAAAAACTGATAGAGAACAAATAACCAATATGATCTAAATGTAAAGCCAAAATCAGCTAAGGATAGAGCTTTGCATGAGGGAGATACTCCTTAGTTTTCAACAAAATTTACAAAAATTTAGATCTTGTAGGGTTCCAAATATAATCGGCTTTACTGACTACTGGGCTGGTGAATACCCTCGGGGACTAACAGTCCACCAGCAGAGGCATCGACCCAGCGGTATTAATTTCTGCATATGCGCATTTCGACAACTTATGTCTCTTCAGCGCAGATAAAATCTAAACGTTTGGAAGACCATCAACTCAAAGATGTTTAAAAACTGATAGAGAACAAATAACCAATATGATCTAAATGTAAAGCCAAAATCAGCTAAGGACAGAGCTTTGCATGAGGGAGATACTCCTTAGATACTCCAGGACATGCTTACCCTTCCGGAGCACCTGATGTCACTCCCGGTTTTCATGGGAGTTCACACTATGAGTGCCTTAGTTCTTAATGTTATCTTTTTATTTCCGTGCATTGTAGCTGTCTCACGTCCTTGTTTTGTCTTTGTTTTTATCTGTTACCGTTTTTGCCATGTCTTTGGACTTCGATTTTTGTAGTCATCGCTTCCCTTGTTCCTTCGGTATTCTACTGCCGTTGTTTCAACAAAATTTACAAATATTGTAAGGTTCCAAATAGAATCGGCTTTCGGGTCAGTACCGAAGTACTGACTACTGGGCTGGTGAATACCCTCGTGGACTATCAGTCCACCAGCAGTGACATCGACCCAGCGGTAACAAATAACAAAATACCGAAGTAACTGTGAATTTAATTTCTGCATATGCACATTTCGACAACTTATCTTTCTTCAGTGCAGATAAAATCTAAACGTTTGGATGGCCATCAACTCAAAGATGTTTAAAAACTGATAGAGAACAAATAACCAATATGATATAAATGTAAAGCCAAATTCAGCTAACGACTGAGTTTTGCATGAGGGAGATACTCATAAAGAAAGGATGTATTTCATTGTATGGTACACTACATTACTTTTATGATTTTAATCCGTTTTTTCCTTAAAAAATGTGGTCGTATTATGAAAATTGAATTTGAATTATTTCTGAATCATTATTTGACTTATTGAAATTGAATCTTGGTGCAGAAATAAAAGCATGAACATAAATGCACAAAGGACTAAATGTATGAAACTATGTTCTCGACAAAAAAATGGTTAACGTGAATGATTTAGAGATGAAAATTGGTGATGATTATATTAGAAATGCTCACTAATATAAATTACTTGTTGTCATAATTGACGAAAATTTAAATTGGGAAGACCAGGTTGATATAGTTTGTAAAACAATATCCTTCGTTATAAATTAAAATTTACCAATACATATAAGACTGTTATTTTCGAACGCATACATTTTGCTTTACATTGATTTTTGCAGCTCTGTTTGGGGGAATTTACCTAAACAAGATTCAGATAGAATCATTAAAATGCAGAAGAGAGCTGCAAGGATTATTCTTGAATGTGACATTTCAGTATCCTCACAATTTATGTTCACTTTTTTGAAATGGCTCCCTTTTACATATCGGGTTAAATATCAGAAAGCTATTCTAATGCACAAAATTGTTAATGAAATGGTACCTGATTATTTGAGGCCGAAAAATGACATTATAAATACTCACAGCTTAAGATCTCAATCCAAAAACAATTTGTTAATACCGAGACCAAATACAATTTTTTTCAAAAAATCATTTCATTATTCTGCTTATACATTATGGAACAAATTACCAACTGATTTAAAAATATCTAAAAGTTTAGACATATTTAAGAAAAAAATGTTTCATTTTATTTTTTGTCGACTTCTTAATGATCTATATATATATATATATATTATGGTTTGTTTTATATGTATGTCATACTGAATATTGTTATTTATTAATTGTTGTAAATATGTTGATTTCAGAGGGCCCAATGAAAATTAGACAATGTCTAATTTGGTTACCCTCTTTAGATAAAGATTTTATTACATTATTATATGGTATGGTGTGGTCATCGTCGTTGTCGTCATCGTTATCGTCGTCGTTGTCGTAATCGTAATCATCGTCGTTGTCTGTAGACATTTTTGTTTTTGCTCAATGAATTAAGTTCTATTAAAAATTTTAACACAATGTTCCTTGTGGCAAAAGAAAGACAGAGATTAAGTTAAGTTATCGATACTTTGCCCGGTTGAAATAGGATCCAAGCGGGCAATTTTTGGTGTTTTCATGTATTTGACTGTAGAAATTTATTTTTAATCGGATTATACAATCGCTTGATTGTTTATTACTTAAAATGGGTAATAAAATTAGTGCCTAGTCGTTTCCTGTGGATTTACAGGGTTGCCCCTAGGTGATCTATAAGTAGATTTAAATGTACACCTGCAGTTTAATAAATTGAAATAAAACATGACTTTTATTTTAAAATGGGACTTTTATGCATTTTACTGTACATATGCAAACACATTTTATTTTACGAAATCTTAAACCTTTTTGGTGATAAGCGTCATCAGATATCATAAAAAAATTAAAGTTGAGTGTATATATAATAAGGATTTATAAACGAAAATTAAAAAAATACATTAAATCAAAAGTTATTGTATTATATATCTTATACTAAGTGCCAATGAAAACGCAACACTTGATATTTATGATTTAAAAATCTTCTATGACCAGCAAAAAAAATTTTCTTTGCTAAAATACTAAACCAAGTGTCTGCTTAAAATGTTGCATCCATGCATTTTTAGTCCACTCTTTAAAATTTTCCGCAATATCAACTTTAGATTAAGTGGTCAAAATTAAAATTTTCAAATTGTCTGAACATTTAATTTTAATGACGCAAAATTAAAGAAAAATGCCTCATTCTTCAAATTCTGAGTTCCAATTTTGTTAAGAAGTTGTTTATTGTTTTTGTGAAATTTGTCAAAACAGGTAATCTTTTGATTTTTGGGGAAAAAAATACCGATTTTTGAGAATTTCAATTCTGAACATCAAAAAGATTTGCAAATTTGAGTAAATGTTCCCAAAGATTCCACAAGAAGCTGACGAAATTTCAGACTGATTCATCGTTGTTCACAGAAGATAAACGGTAAGTAATATCTGTTACAGTACTTGCAGGGTATAACATAACCATTTTATGGTGTATGGTGTAATGGTGTATTGTTCAATGGTTCATGGTGTAATGGTGTATGGCAACGTGAACCATACACCATACACCATGAACCATACACCATACACCATACAATATGAACCATACACTATACACTGGACTATTTTCTTCAACCATAAATAATAATTATTAGCTAAAAAAACGCCAAAAACATGTAGTGACAAAAAGCGCATATCTTTTTATTTTTATTAACTTAAACCAAAGATGTGAACAGAATTCCACAAAATAAAATATTTTTATGCCCCCAGATCGAGGATCGGGGGCATATTGTTTTTGTCCTGTCTGTGTGTCTGTATGTCTGTGTGTCTGTGTGTGCGTCCGAAACTTTAACCTTGGCTATAACTTTTGAACTATATAAGGTAGATTTTTGATACTTGGCATGTGTATAGGTCTAGTCAAGAGGAACATAAATATGCAAAAAAAAACAATTAGGTCAAAGGTCAAAGGTCAAGGTCATAGAGGTCAAAAAGGGGTAAAAATCGGAATCTGGGGGCATATGTAGTGTTTCACAAACACATGTTGTTCTAATTTGTATTTTAACGTATTTATGAATTTTCCACCGAAAGCCGATGGACAATTAAATTATGTTCGTGAAGATCGAGATTGTTCGTGACACATATTTTTCAATAAATTTTACAAAAAATTTGACAAAAGTGATATTTTTTAACAATTTTACTATCCGGAAAACTTGCGAGAAAATGTTATGATATGACGTATTGCTGTCCTAATACTCGGTGCGCAAAAGGATATTTTCCCTTTTGGATAATGTTCCCTAAAACATGGAAGAAATTTATATACAAACCAACACTCATATTAAGTAAATGCCTAAATAGCAACTAAAACTCAAATTTTGAACACATTTGTCTAAACCATGCAACAAATCGTGCATGCATAGTATATGCCATTTTGTCACAATATTACTCAAATTTGGCATAAATTTCATGAAAAAATGCAACAACAAGGCTATCAATAGTATAGTATATGGTGTAAATGCCATCTAGTACTCAAATTTGGTACAAATTTACTGAAAATATGCAACAATAGGAATATCAATATTATAAGATATGGTGTAAATGCCAGCTAATAGTCATATTTGGCACAAATGTACTAAAGACATGCAACAATAGGGATATAGATAGTATGCGATATGGTTTAGATGCCATCTAGTACTCCAATTTGGTACAAATTTACTGAAAATATGCAATAACAGGGATATTGATAGTATGCGTTATGGTGTAAATGCAATCTAATAATCAAATTTGGTACAAATTTACTGAAAATATTCAACAATAAGGATATCGATATTATGCGATATGATGTAAATACCATCTAGTACTCAAATTGCTACAAATATACTGAAAACATTCAACAATAGGGATATAGATAGTATGCGATATGGTGTAAATGCCATCTAATACTCTAATTTGGTAAAAATTACTGAAAACATGCAACAATAGGGATATTGACAGTATTTGATATGGTGTAAATGCCATCTAAATACTCAAATTTGGTACAAATTTACTGAAAATATGCAACAATAGGGATATCAATAGTATGCGATATGGTGCAAACGCCATCTAAATACTCAAATTTGGTACAAATTTACTGAAAATATGCAACAATAGGGATATCAATAGTATGCGATATGGTGCAAACGCCATCTAGTACTCAAATTTGGTACAAATTTACTGAAAATATGCAACAATAGGGATATCGATAGTATGCGATATGGCGTAAATGCCATGTAGTACTCGAATTTGGTACAAATTTACTGAAAATATGCAACAATAGGGATATCGATAGTATGTGATATAATGTAAATGTCATCTAGTACTATACTCAAGTTTGGTACAAATTTATTGAAAATGTGCAACAATATGGATATAGATAGTATGCAATGTGGTGTAAATGCATCAAGTACTCAAATTTTGTACAAATTTACTGAAAATATGGATCATCAAGGATATAGATAGTATGCAATAAGGTGTAAATAAAATCTAGTAGTCAAATTGGTACATATTTACTTGAAACATGCAACAATAGGGAAATCGATAGTATGCGATATGGTGTAAATGCCTTCTAGTATTCAAATTAAGTACAAATTTACTGAAAACATGCAACAATAGGGATATCGATTGTATGCGATATGGTGTAAATGCCATCTAGTGTTAAAATTTAGTATAAATTACTGAAATTATGCAACGGTTGGCATATCGATAGTAAGCTATATGACATCTAGTACTCAAACTGAAACAAATTTATTGAAAATATGCAACAATAGAGAAAGCACTAAAATTTTGTATAAATTTTCTGAAAATATGCTACCATAGGGATATCGATAGTATGCGAAATGGTGTAAATGCCACCTAGTACTAAAATTATCTATTTATAGTTTTTTGTATAAAATATAGCACCAAGCATCCACGTATCCCGTAAAAATAGAGGAAAAATATAAAGAGCCAAGCAGTGCGTTTTACTAGCGAAAGCGATAAAATCTATACCGAATGCATGTCGAATGAAATCATACCGAATAGAGAATTAGTAAACAGCGTCTGAGAAACAGCATATATATTATGTACGCTATCAAATAGATTTGTCTCACTAAAGACCGAATTTTCAACTCCAATAAAGAGACGATGCTCCGCTTAGAAAAATTTGAAGAATTTTTCCAAATTGCGCACAATTTGAATTACCCGGAATCGAATTAATTTAAAATCGAAATAGTTGTTAAAGCAACTACGCTTTTGCAGTTTTCATCAAAGGAAAAACAGTACGATGTATTAGAAACACTAATAATAATAAAGACCGTAACGAAATATTCAACACGTTCAAGGTTAATTTCATTAATCGGGGCTACTTAGAATGTGAAATTAATTGTAGTATGTCTGATATATTAGTTCAAGACAGGTCAAATTTTCTTACGCAACCGCCAATGTACAATTCATTAAGAAAGATCCTTTGAAACATTGACATCTATCACAATTAGATGATACAGATTTTGACAAGAAAAATCTATCATTCCGTATATAAATGGACAACGATAGTTATCCGAATTTTTGACTTCAGCAAAAGTCAAATAATAAAGACATATTTTTTAAAAGTTACCTAGGGGACCCCTGATGAGAGCAGACCTAGATTAACTTTTAATTCCGACTACAAAGACGAATATAGCCATCCCTAGAAATTGTTACAAAGCTGCCGAAACACTATAAATTAGTGTAGGGTCCATCGAACAATAGGGATACGTGGATGCTTGGTGCTATTTTATACAAAAAACTTTGAGATTTTAAAGGAGTGTGTCACTGTACGGTGTATAAAAAATAGAAATACGTTCTGTTTGACGGAAGAAATATCGAAATTCCATTGTACAATGTACATTGTACGTGAAGTAGGATCATGTTTGGTGTACGAAAAAAAGTTATGGACGCTGTACGATGATAACCCCTAAGCCTTAATATGTCACCTTCATAATAATATGTTAATGTACGCTCGATAATCGAAAGATAAAGAAGGGATACTTACTAAATAAGAAGAGGAAAAATGACATTTTAAAAGCGAGAATAGCAACACGTGAAATAAAATACGCAAACGAAAATCTGTATCACCCTCGAGTATTTGTTTTTTTTTTTTGTTTTTTTTTTCATTTACACGATTGTAAATAGCCTAAAGTTGAGACTGAAAAATGAGATCCCGACAAACTTCATTTTGTCCTGCAAAAAGATAAAATTAATTTGTGGTATCCATCGGCCACTATAGATAATTCCGGACATAGGGGATATCATTTTTTTTGAGGAGGTGAAACATTGGGAAATGAATGGTAATTGCATGGAAAAGACCCGAGAAGAAATTCTTATTCTTTCAAAATTCTTTTTTAATATTAGTGTTAAGGATTCTCTTCGTTATTTTAAGCATAAAACAGTCTTGATATCGATTTAAAGCGTGAACATGAATTAAATATCAACATCGAAAGTTGACCTATTTCCCATAAGCTGAAATGACAATTCTAGAAAACAACACCGACCCGGCTGTCTTCCGGTGAATATTATCTGCTCTGTGGTTTTTCAAATCATGGCTGTGATGTCATCACGAAATTATCTGTAAAGTAAAAACCGAAATGCAAATGCATTGTATTGGACACCGTGTATAGTGTAAGGTGTATGGTGTATGGTATATAGTGTAATGGTACATGGTGTATGGTGTAATGGTGCATGGTGTATGGTGTATGGTGTGATGGTGTGATTGGTTATGTTTTACTGTACAAGCACTGTAATGGGACAACAAAGCATTTTGAGAAAAAGGGAATGTTTAAATCCCCTATGATTCATGGATTAAATGAAAACCGGTCCCAAAACTTTTAGATCGGAAAATGTTTTCACGGGATAAAGCTTTGAAGTGGACAATAAAGAAAACCTATCATGCGTAAATTCGCGCCAAAACCCCATTCTTGTGCGTTTCATTCCCCGTATTGCGGTTGAAGTGGTTTCAAAAATCAGTCATGCGGAAAATTGATTTTTAAAGCCTGTGTAAATACAAGTAAAATGGCAGTTACATTTGTTGAAAATTGTTATTCGTGCAGAAAAAAATTCTAGTAAATTAATTGTTTCGTTTTCATTGGCACTCAGTATATATACGGTCATCAGTAGATAATAAAATAAATCAGATCACGGTAATTCAATTGGAGTTATTTACCCTAATTTATGACCGATAAGGCTCAACATGCACAGTTGTAGTCTACCAACTAAACATGTGCATGAAGTTATATGGTTGCTGCGCGATATAATTTATTTTTGAATGTTATCTGGGTAAAAAGGGAAGAACCTTGTCGATATAAGTTCTCTAAAAAAGATGCTCGGACTTTGGCATGTTATATAATTACTCATCTGTAGTATATCACCTTAAGATGTACATGAAGTTATATGCTTGCCGCTTGAAATTTTATGGGAGAGATAACCAACTTTAAATATTTTTTGGAAAAAGGGAGAGGTACCTTGTAAGAACATAACCTCCTTAATGGCAATAATATTTGGAAAAGGGGGAGGTACCTTGTAAGAACATATCCTCCTAAACGGCTGCATGTATTTTTATGAAATGATTCAGAGTTGTAGTTTACCACCTCAAAATTTGCATGAAGTAATATGGTTGCTTCTCAAAATTTTGAAGAGGAGACAATTTATCCTTAAATAATTTCTGGAAAAAAGGATAGTTACCATGCCAGCACATGTTCTACGAAACAGGTGCTTGGTGTTTTTATGAAATGTTACACAGATGAAGTATACCAACTGAAGATGTCAACGAAGCAATTTGGTTGCTGATGAAAATTGTGAAGGCCATAAAAGTCAACTTTATATATTTTCTGGAAAACAGGCGGAGGTATTTCATTGTGTATACACTTGTATTGTGTTACACCTTAATGTTTTCGCACCTGTACTGTGTACACACAGACTTGAAATATTGATATAACCGGGCGACAGCTTTAGTTTTCAATGGATTTGAATGGAGTTTGTTACTTCGGATTCCTCTGAACATAAGGTTTAAATAGTTTGTTGACCGATTTGATGTACCTCTTACCGTTTACGAGCTATATGGGATTTAAAAGGGCTTTTTTCTATTTTTCTTAGTTTGTGTCCAGGTAATTACTGTATCAGGCTCTATAATGTGTCATTATAGTTACTGTATCAAGCCCTTTACTGTGTTCACATTCACTTTAAATAACGTTTGTTCAAATGTCAGTTGTAAACATGCTGTGGTCGTATTATGCTGCGCATGGCGTAGCCAATTATCATATTTCCCATTTTAAATATGTTTACAACATACAGTTGTATTCGTCTTAAAATCCCACTAAGGGGTATCGGGATAAAAAAATGAACCAATGCTTATCTGAACTTTTGATATAACAACCAGGTAACGGTATTGATATCCGATGGAATTCGATAATATACAATAAGAAAAATGCATAATTGGTTAAAGACTGCAACATATGTCAAATACATGTGGACGTATGGTGAATTCATGTAAATGAGGGTTATTACAAAATTACCGAACAGAATTATCAAGAGCCGAAATCCAAAAGGTATCAAGAGACGAAACCCAAAAGGTATAAAGAGACAAAATCCAAAAGGTATCAAGCGACGAAACCTAAAAGGTATCAAGAGAAAAATCAAGAGACGAAATCCAATAGGTATCAAGAGACGAAATCAAAAAGGTATCAAGAGAAAAATCCAATAGGTATCAAGAGACGAAATCCAAAAGGTATCAAGAGACGAAATCCAATAGGTATCAAGAGATGAAATCCAAAAGGTATCAAGAGATGAAATCCAATAGGTATCAAGAGATGAAATCCAAATGGTATCAAGAGACGAAAGCCAAAAGGTATCAAAGGACGAAATCCAATAGGTATCAAGAGACGAAATCCAAAAGGTATCAGGAGAAAAAATCCAATAGGTATCAAGAGACGAAATCCAAAAGGTATCAAGAGACGAAATCCAAAAGGTATCAAGAGATGAAATCCAAAAGGTATCAAAAGATGAAATCCAATAGGTATCAAGAGATGAAACCCAAAAGGTATAAAGAGACGAAATCCAAAAGGTATCAAGAGACGAAACCCAAAAGGTATCAAGAGACGAAACCCAAAAGGTATCAAGAGACGAAATCCAAAAGGTATCAAGAGACGAAACCCAAAAGGTATCAAGAGACGAAATCCAATAGGTATCAAGAGACGAAATCCAAAAGGTATCAAGAGAAAAAATCCAATAGGTATCAAGAGACGAAATCCAAAAGGTATCAAGAGA
>MJUU01049818.1:40775-70936 GCA_002080025.1 Modiolus philippinarum
GAAATCCAAAAGGTATCAAGAGACGAAATCCAAAAGGTATCAAGAGATGAAATCCAAAAGGTATCAAGGGACGAAATCCAATAGGTATCAAGAGACAAAATCCAAAAGGTATCAAGAGACGAAATTCAAAAGGTATCAAGAGACGAAATCCAAAAGGTATCAAGAGATGAAATTCAAAAGGTATCAAGAGAAAAAATCCAATAGTTATCAAGAGACGAAATCCTAAAGGTAGCAAGAGACGAAATCCAAATGGTATCAAGAGATGAAATCCAAAATGTATCAAGAGATGAAATCCATAGGTATCAAGAGATGAAACCCAAAAGGTATAAAGAGACGAAATCCAAAAGGTATCAAGAGACGAAACCAAAAAGGTATCAAGAGACGAAATCCAAAAGGTATCAAGAGACGAAATCCAAAAGGTATAAAGAGACGAAACCCAAAAGGTATCAAGAGACGAATTCCAATAGGTATCAAGAGACGAAATCCAAAAGGTATCAAGAGAAAAAATCCAATAGGTATCAAGAGACGAAATCCAAAAGGTATCAAGAGATGAAATCCAAAAGGTATCAAGAGACGAAATTCAAAATGTATCAAGAGATGAAATCCAAAAGGTATCAAGAGATGAAATTCAAAAGGTATCAAGAGATGAAATCCAAAAGGTATCAAGAGACGAAATCCAAAAGGTATCAAGAGATGAAATCCAAAAGGTATCAAGAGACGAAATCCAAAAGGTAGCAAGAGGCGAAATCCAAAAGGTATCAAAAGACGAAATCCAAAAGGTATCAAGAGACGAAATCCAAAAGGTATCAAGAGACGAAATCCAAAAGGCAAAGAGACAAAGCAGGTCCAAAAACCATTGGAAAAATTGTCAAATGCAATAGTCATGACTTGGTACAGCCATTGTAAAAGTAATGGTGGGTTAAATGTCCCCTTCAAATGCGGTGGTTAAATCTCCCTATCAATTATGGTAGTGTCTGGTTACAACTCAACAGAAATTGCTATTGAAAGGTCGTAGACACGGAAAAGGAATGTTAATATTAAGTCAAAGAACTATCTTTAATAGCAAGCGATCAATACACTGGATATGTTACAAAGTTACATGCTTAACCCTTTCCATCATGGTATAACTACAACGTTGTTTACTGGGTGTAAAACAACAGATATCAATCAAATAAGTAATCCTTTATATTCTTCACTTGTTAACTATTAATACTTGGCTTAATTCTAACAGTATTGCACCATCATATTGTTTATTTTTCTCCACAGAAAATAAAGAAGAAGAAACAGTTTCAAAAGGTAAATGGCATAAAATTACAGAAGAAAAAACATGGAACGTTCTGTGCGGTTTGCAGCTTTTTTATTTATTGGGACGATGTAAATCTACATTAGATATCAAAGCATAAGCCAAAAAACAAAATAAATCAGGTATTTGCAAAAAATATATTGGAAATAAAACATAGCAAAAAAAAATATTTAAACAGGTAATAAAACATGCAAGCAAATGTACATTTGTACTTTTAGCAAATGTTTACTTGATTTTTAAGTAAGGTGATAAAAAAATCCACACTATCTGTAATGTATATTGCCCTGATAGCAAATAATAACAGACAGAGAATCCAGAGTATGCATATAACACTGATGTGAAGAAGCTAACCCATACATCCATAAAGATTCAGACATATGAGTATGTGTATAATTAACATTATTCTATGATAAAACGGAGGCAGATTCAATGGAATCATGGTGGTTGTCCTAATAAATAAATACCCAAGTTATTTTGCATCGGGTTTTCTAAAGGTGTCGATTTAACAACTATTAGTTGCTGCAACTGGTAATTAAGACAAACTAATACCTTCTTTCAGGACATGCTTACCCTTCCGGGGCACCTGATGTCACTCTTGTTTATTGAGAGTTCACACTGTTAGTGCTTTAGTTTTTTTGTGTTGTATATGTAACGTTCGAGTGTTTTGTAGGCATGTGGTGTCTTTGGTCTTCCGTCTTTTGGTGTTCTTGCTTTTGCCTTGTCTCTGGACTTTGATTTGTGTAATCTTGTGCTTTGTTCCTTAGGTATTCTACTGCCGTTGTTTTACACCTTTTGTGCCTTGTGAAAGTCTTGAGGACTGACAAATAATAAGTTATAACTTGTAGTATCTAATTTTCACAAAATTTTATTTAAGACTAAGGAATATCTCCCTCATGCATAGCTCCGTCCATATATAGCTGAAATTTGACTTCCTATTTACATGCTTTAGATCAGTTTTTCTCTATCAGCTTTTATACGTTTTTAGGTTAATGGTCTTCCAATTATATTTATGTCTCATCAGAGCAGATAAAATCGAAACATTTGGAAAACCATGAACCGAAATGTGTGCAAAAACTGATAGAGAACAATTTAACAATAGGATTTAAATAGGAAAGAAAAAATCAGGTAAGGACAGAGCTATGCAAGAGGGAGATACTCATTAGGTTTTAACAAAATTTTTGTAAATTTAGATATTGCAAATTTTCAAATAAAATCGGTTTTCGGACCAGCACCGAAGTGCTGGCTACTGGGTTGATGAATACCCTCAGGGACTTACAGTCCACTTACAGTCTAAACCTTATCAAAGAAGAAAGAAGAAAGAAAATGTAAGGTTTGTCTGTAAAGTGTAGTACTTACTGCTAAAACATATTCTAATATTTTTAACCCTATACAAGCACGAGGAAAGGACAGGGGATGGAAAAATAATTTTTGGTAATATTTGTGTCATCGTGTCACTTTTCCGATTGGAAATCAATAATTTAAAAAAGAAAGACATATAATCTTTAATTGTATATACTATAGAAAGCCCCTCCCCCCCTCACCCCCCCCCNAAAATGACAATTCGCTGAGCTGTATATATTTGAAACGTCTATTATATTACTTATTTATAAAGTTCCATCATACGACAACTTAAAAAGACTTTAAACAAAATCTTTTAAAGCTTGCTTGTTATTTGATTATCAAGTATACATACAAAAAAGTCGGAGTATAGTGTAAGTGAACAAAAATTCGGGTTTTTCTCCATTATTCCAACGAGACGTGTTTCTTGTAGTTCTTTATCGTACTAATGTGTTTTTTCGAGGAAAAGATTGAAGTTAAATGGAACATTTACTGCGTATTTATCAGATATATATTTTTTATCAGGTTGTACTTGAAAGAAATAGAAATTATGATATTGCAAGCGTCTTTAATATATGCATTACTGTAGTTGGGTATAACCTACTCAGTAAGGCACGGACCATTTGATTTTAAGGGATGTGACTTGGATATTTGGCCCCGATCTTTGGTAAAATAATTCTCTGACACCAGCACCTAGGTTAAAAGATAATCATAGATTAAGAACCCCCCCCCCGAACGCAGTTCATTTAAAAAACCCTTTCTCAACAAACAACACCTTTTCTTAGCGTGCAGACCAAAACGTTTCCCCACACGATTGAAAATCCCAGCAACCCATCCCCCGAAAAAAATCAAATCGCCCGTGTCTAACGAAGTTATCACAACACTCGATCCGAAAAAAAAAAATTATCGCTTAATCGCACAATTATATCGCAGTGAAATGTAGTAAACATATATTTCTCTCGGGACGTTTATAATTTTTAAATTGGAGATAACAATAAAGGGATTTGTCGTGGATTCTTTAAAAAGAATCCACAGTAAATACAATAAAATGCCGTCACAACAATGGTTTAAGCCAATGTAACCTTCCATGACATCAAATTGTGATGTATTTTAATGGTATTTAGATCTGAACACTCTCTGCAGCGATTTAAAACCTATTAACATATATTTATAGTACGTATACGCTTCCAGATACAACGGAGAAAACATAATATAATCCTATTGATAATTTGTTCTCTATCAGCGTTTACACATATTTCGGTTCATTGATTTCCAAATGTTTTGATTTGATCTGAACTGATGAGACATAAGTTGTCTTCATTTTCTTTTCTGTGCCGTGCTCATGTTATGTTTCTTTGTTTTTCCGAAGTTGCCATTGTCCTTGGATTATTCTTTTCAGACTGACAGTTCGGTTCTCACTTACTTTGTCGAAATGCGCATATGCAGAACCTAAATTCACAATTACCTCGGTATTTTGCTATTTTATATATTACGTCTCTTCAGTTTGCAGTCAAATTTAAACATTTTGAAGATAAAAATACGTCCTCTTATATGTCTTGCAAAGTTTTTGAACAAACAACTCGATAAGTACCATGTGATCTCTTGCATGGATGGCAGTGTTTGTAAGGGTACTTTATGCCTGTATGCATTCTTCGACATAAAGCGAATGAATTTCACCAAAGGCGGTTCTAGAACCGTCTTGATTAAATTATTACTAGTTATTACTGTATGCATGTTGTTGACTTCAAAATAAAAAACAACAAAAATTTTGTTTCATTTACGTAATATTACCATGAAAGATGTAGTTGTAGGAATTTGTCCCAAGTATATTTATGGCCTTTCCTTTCATTCGTTACTAATGGACTAATTTGAAGACCTTAACCTGAAATATTTACTTGTTTCGTCTAGAATCGAGACCTACGGTACTTTGCTATATTAAAGATGTTATACTTCTTTAATTTATTTATAATTAACGGGAATTATAAGCGAAAGCCAAACATTAGCTACATAGAAATGAAAGTTAATGGAATAACATGAATAAGAGAAAACAGAACGGTCTGCTGTTAAGACCAAATAAAACAAGGAACTTTATTCTGTAAAATCACCCAGATGCAATAAAAATTGGATAATGTAAATTGTTTATATCTGTCTTTTTGTTTACTTGGGTCAAGCTACTTATATACCTCTTAAGTACACTCACTAGAATAACAGCATAAATTCTTATTAAATTACGTTGAATATTTATCGCTCACACCATTTTCTATAAATCACTCAATATAGACCTGGCTTATTTGAATTATTTTAATATGTACAGAGTTTTCCTGTATTCAATCTCAAGTCACCTATGTTATCCAGTAACAGAAACTAACTTTTATAAATAACTAAATAAATACAACAAATAGATAGTTTACTAGATATTTTATGAAAGTATATTGAATAAATTAGTGAATGGGATATAAAATCCATTCAAATGGTCTACCATCAGCGACTGAACAGATTCCCTTTTAAAGTCTTACCAGCATTAACAGTTTGTAGACATTTCTTTGTAGTAAATCATTCATAAATTTGTATCAAGCACGAACTCCAGAGAATCAGCAACTCTTGATCATGCCCATTTCAGGTCCTCTTGCATATACAGGAACAATTAAAAGATTCTAAGGAAGTGTGCAGGGCGTTTTGATTTGAAATCGCCTAAACGGTTGATTTAGGGAAAAAGTGCAGTACTTGAACAAAAACACATCGAAAATACAGAAATCGTCTATGCAAGTGAGATTTCCATAATGATGGGTTAACAAATCACTCAGAAACAATTAGATATGGACATTGATAATGCAATTTTTGATAGTGGTCTCTGATAAGTATCGTTCAACTCAGTATCCGATCGTTGGTCGCGGATGTCGGATGATCGACATTTTCAAAATTACGAGAAGTGTTCGATATTCTAATTTATACGTGTCTGTATTTAAATATATTTCCATAACTTGAGTTTAGTAAATTTTAATATTGCTATTTATTTTTCCTAGGAATGACTCTGACTAAAAACAAAGTCATAAACAAAGGTTCAAGATTATTATTATTGTGTAATGCAACTGCAGACCAGTATAACCCATATTCAATGGATTGGTTTTTCAATGGAATTCGTATTGATCAACAGAAAATGTCACGAGTTCAAATGTACAATACAATAGATGGCACCAAACGAATATTATACAGTTCTTTGGAAATAATACAAACATTGATGAGTGATAAGGGAACATATATATGCAGAAGTCCGAATTCAGAGATAGCAATGTTTAAAGTGGATATTTCGAATGGTAAGTCGTAGTAAATTGTGTAAGAGTGTTTGCTCTTTGTTGAAGTCCTAAATTTGACTTTACGATGAAGAACAACGATGAAAACGTTGTTCCAGTTGCTTAATCTTACAATGTATTTAAAGGGATTTTGTCCTATGTACATTTACTCCATATCCCTTTATTTGGTCATTATAGGTTTTACCTCTAATGAAAAAATAATCTTACGTCACAAACGGCTGAAACATCCTTTACGCATTCAATGTTTCTAAGACATCGGAAATCATGTCTTTTTAATCATATCATGCACCAGAAACTGCAGATATTGTTATCTGGTTTAACATTTAAGAGTCATTATTGCACTCGTGAAGGGTCTTCCCATCTTTGATCTGTTCTCATGTAAGAACCCTAGTATTTGACACAAATACATTTACATTAATATTATTCATGCAAAAATACAAACAATTTACATTTCTAATGCACTTTTCCTTGTACAATATTTTGATTGAACGACTTTTGAACTATCGTGGGGTAAAATCCAAACTGTATTGTCCTTAACAAGAGCATCACCAGAACAAATACATTAACTGAAAACCGGTTATTTCAAACACCCTTTTGCCCCCGTATTATTGAAGGTTTGCATTTCGAGAACCATGCTGTATTTTTAGATCTTTCACGGAGGGGTTTAAATCGCAGATTTTACTGTCTATTAAAGCTTCGGCAGAACATTCAATATCTGCCAGTAAAGTCTACTAGTAATGACTATCCCCTCAATCGACAAACGCATTTTGATAAATAGTTAAATCATCAAACGATAATATCCCTTTTTCTATTAAAAAAAAACGCAAAAAATTAAAGCCTGAATACAAACAATTGAAGTAACTGTCTAAATTTTCACTGTTCAACACCCCCCTGCCTTCAAACACATAATTTAATGTACTCGTATCAAACGATTTCCTAAATATCAAAGAAGGGATATATAAAATGTAGTATTAGGGGAAATGGATATAAGGTTGCAGGCTTTAACTCATGCCAATTGCATGTGTAAGTATACTCTATATTATTAAACGCTCTTTTGCAGCAAGGTTTCTGGGAACCCTGGAAAAGGAAATGTTGCAAGGTTAACCCTTTCCATCGGACATTAAACCCTCTTTATTGATCAACGTTTTTCGTCATGACATAGCTAAAACATTACTTATTGGTTGTAAAACAACCGAAATCAGTCGAATTAATAATCCGGTATATTTTTAACTAATAAGGTTATACTACAGAATTTAATATATAGTTCATCAATTTTGCAATATACTATTAATTTGATATCGTTTGAGGAATTTGATTATATTTTTAGAGACTGACTACAAAACAGTATATCAAAAAGTTATATCGCATGCTATTAAAAATAGTCCTGCATATAACATGTTACATGTTCATATGAATGTTTGTAAAAAAAACCATTAAAATCTTATTTAATTCATTTACATTTAAATGAATTTTCTAGAGCCAATTAATATTATACACACTATAACTATATTATAGTACTTTAAATTTATAACATATCATTTTTTTTAAAATATTTAATTATACTAATATTTTATATTTAAATATGAAGACAACAGATAACAATAACCTATTAAATGTCTCTGTAAATTAAAAATTTAGCAATTAGTTTGTGTATGAGGTCGATACGATGTTATATAGACCTGGAAAAGCATATCGACCTCGGATTTTCATTCATCCTCGGTCGATATGCTTTTTCCAGGTCGATATAACATCGTATCGACCTCATACACAAACTATATTTGTATAATTATGCTCCTTAATTTTTTTCTCCCCAGAAACGAAAGAAGAGGAAACTGTTCAAAAAGGTAAATTAAAGGCAATTACAGTAGCAATAACAAAATAACCATAGATAACAAAACCAAAAAACAAAGCAAACATTTAACGGTATGTGCAGATTGCAGCGTTTCGTATTTATTGCTACAACATACATCTACATCACAAACTCAAGCATTAAATCGAAAAGATAATTCATATATATTTGAAAGAACTATACTATAAGCAATAAAACATTGCAAAAAAAAAATTCCACAGAAAACAAATTTTCATCAAGAGCTTTACTTTGTGTTTGAGTGAGTTGATAATAAAAATTCCAACTGTCTGGTCTGTAATATATATATGTATTAAGCTCATAGCAAAAAGAAAAGATCAGAGAATAAAGAGTTTGCATTTAACATTGGTGTTAAGGAGTTAAAGCCATATCCAAAAAGATTCAGACTTGTATTTGTATAATCAAACTCCGTCCTATTTTAGATTCGCAATACCTTATGCCACCATTTTTCAGAGCTAGCAATTAGTGTCAAAATAAAATGTGCGGGGTTTATAGGACTTACCAAATTGATATGTAAACACCCTTTTGCAATAGAAAAACATTGGAATTTCATTATCCATTTGATTTCTCATGGATTCCAATCTTCCCATATTATTTTGAAATATTCCACAGAGAAGTCAGAGAAGTCCAATGGTAATATTTCAACATCCCACTGGAAATAGAGAATTCCAATGGAAATCTGCAATTTCAAATGGAATTTTGAAAATTTTATTGATTTTTTTTTAATTGCTTCGGTGTAAAGACTAACATATGATTTTTACGCCCTATGCGACTCTGCATATTTTGGATATTCACACAAAAATATTATAACGTTTGTCTCTTTAGTGCAGAAGTAATATAATTTTATGGAAGACCATGAAAAAAGCTTAAAAAGAACGAGTAACCAATAAATTCTACAACACACGGAATGCCAAAATCCGTAAGGACTTAGTTTTGCAAGAGTTTAATTTTGAACCAAATAAATAGGCCCGACTCAGCAATGATTCTTTTACTTGTGCTTGCTAATCGGATGTGAATATTTGAACCAACAAAAGACATTGTTTTATCATAGATTAATTTGACTTCTTAACTGCTAGGTTTCCATTGTCGTGAAGTAATTAAAGTACAAGTATGAAGAAATAATGTTGTAAAATTGTATTTTTTCTAAAATTGAAAAAAAAGAAAAAAAAAATATAAACATTGGTGAATTCCAACATGCATTTCAAAATATGTGACCTGTTTATAATATAACGTGCCTGCTAACCACATGAGCTATCGCACCAATACATGTGAAAGCCATTAATTTTGGTAAATTTATCTTATAAAGCCTGTTCTATGATATTTCTCGGAAAAGTGTTACTTTTCTATTATGAAAGAAATTAATAAAGAAACCATTTTTTTTTCATATTGATAGCTTTTATTAAGACTGTTAAATAACCTCTACTTCCTGTTAGTATCAATTTGGTCAAGGGGAAATTCCTTGTTGGCAGACAGTAAATCCTTAAAATTGCCATTTTTAGAGGAAAGTAGATTTTCAAGGAAATTGTTTCCTCTGCTTTCAAGAAAAACAAGAAAACCAATTTTACTTTTCTGTACAGTATTTTCGTTGCTATGCAAAGCTATGGCAGTTTTTCTTCAATGAAAAAAAAATTGTATCAAATTATAACATTTTTAGCCGATAACAACATGACCTCTCGCTTGGAAAACACGTTAACATGGGGTCATATGGGGAACATCATTTTCATTGTCTGCTTTGAAACTATTGAATTAAATTTAATTCAACAAAACTGAAATGTTGTAGGGAAGTTTCTTTACAAAGATTGCTCATTTTATTCCAATTTTTCAAAACATGTCTGCTGGGTAACATTGGAACCTATAAAACACATCATTTTTTTATCTTCTGCTTTTTTTAGGTGAACTAAACAGTGAGCCTAAATATTTCTAACAAAAACATCACATTTTTAGCTCACCTGGCCTAAAAGGCCAAGTGAGCTTTTGCCATCACTTTGCGTCCGTCGTCCGTCCGTCGTCTGTCGTCCGTCGTCCGTCCGTCAACAATTTCAAAAATCTTCTCTGAAACTGCAGGGCGAATTGTAACCAAACTTGCATTGGCCTGAATCATCACCAGGGTATGCAGTTTCAAAATTGTGTTCGATTAGTCCGAGGATCAAACAACATGGCTGTTGTTACTAAAAATAGAACATAGGGGTAAATTTCTGTATTTTGCAAATAACTCGAAAACCATTACAGATATCAAAAATCTTACATGGGGGTAAAAATAATCAGCATGGCAAGATCTACCCGCCCTGCAATTTTGAAGAAAATCTGAAAACCCGTCTTGGAGTTATTGCCCCTTTTCCGTAAAATTTTCAAAAATTTAATTTTAATTTATTTTTTATTTGAAAAACTATAACAGATAGAGGTCAACTTTTACTTGCAAAAATGTTTGGCATATCAAGATCTACCCACACTGAAATTTTGAGAGAAAATCCAAAACCCTTGTAGGAGTTAATGCCCCTTTTCACCGAATTTTTTAAATTTTTTTATTTTTTGTCTTTTATTTCCAAAACTATAGGTAAGTGTAAAATGTTTGCCATGCTGGGCGAAATCAAAACTGGTGTTGAAAATAGTTTGTTGGCCTCCATTTTCAAAAGGGCAGCCAAAAAAGGGGGGAAATTCAACATTGTCCGATTTCAATGAAATTTCGTTTCCAAATAGGTATTGATGTGGAAACTGCAAAACTGATGTTAAAAATTGTTCGGTGACTGCCATTTTCAAAATGGCCGCCAAAAAAGCGGGAAAATTCAACATTGTCTGATTTCAATGAGATTTGGTTTCCAAATAGATATTAAGATTGCGAGCTAAAAACCGTTGTTGAAAATTGTTCATTGACTGCCATTTTCAAAATGGCCACCAAAAAAGGCTGGAAAATTCAACATTGTGTGATTTCAATGAAATTTTGTTTCCAATAGGTATTGATGTGGCAACTTAAAACCTGATGTTAAAAATTGTTCGTTGCCTGCCATTTTGAACATTGTCTGACTTAAATAAAATTTGGTTTCCAAATAGATATTGATGTTGCAACTTTTTGGTGTTAAAAATTGTTGTTGACCGCCATTTACAAAATGACGTCTCGACTTCAAAACTGTTGTCAAAAGTGGTCATTAGCAAGAATGTTTTTTGTCAAAAAAGCCCAATAAAGACATATAGTAAAACATGATCAGACTTTAAATACAGTTCAAGATATTGGTTGTGTTTGAGCTACCAAAGTTGGAGAGACTGAAGTTCAACTGTATAACTTACAATATTAGCTTGATTGTGGCAAATGAAAACCAGGTGAGCGATACAGGCTCCTGGGAGCCTCTGGTTCTTATATATTGTCAAACTCCCCAGCGAATATCCTTAAGCTTCTGTATGTTTCTTTCGAAATTGTAAGTGTATTAATCACACAGCCAAAACATTTTTTCTTTAAATTGAGGCTCTATAAAGGTCAACGTGGCATAGCCATATTTAAAACGATGTTCCTGGCTGGCAGCCATCTTAGATCAGATATGGATTTACCAGACACATTTTTAAAGTGGACTCACTAAACACAATTGTGACCAAGTTTGATTCCAGGGGGAAAATAGGTTGGAATGTGTTTTCTGATAATATTTAATGTTAAAGTAGTTCCTATTTTTTAACCAATTTAATAAACAGCTATGCAAAAAAGTGAGAATTCAGCTGAAACTTTCACACGATAGCAGGATACAATATGTCATATTTTGAAAAGCATCATAGTTCCATAACTCGACGCAAAAAATATAAACAAGCCTTGACAAAACAAGAATAAAGAGTTTGTTACCAAATTCACATGTAAGGTTATTTGGATATGGTGTGCCACATGTAATACAAAGAGACATTCGTATACTTTATATGCCGTGTCACGATTTAGAATGGAGTAAAACAAGGTGAGATCATATTCAGCAAAGGCAACAATGGCAACGTATATTGTGTCTTACATAATTTGTGTATATAAATGTATTGTGTCTTATTGTATATTTATATACAAAAATAATGTAAGACACAATATATTTATATAAAAAAATATTATTACATGAAATAAGGCGCAGATTAAGAAAGTATTTTTGCAAAAAAAATTTAGAAATGTGCACAAAAACCCTTTTTAGCTCACCTGGCTATGCCAGGGCGAGCTTTTGCCATCACTTGGCGTCCGTCGTCCGTCCGTCGTCCGTCTGTCCGTCCGTCGTTAGCTCACTTTAAAAAATCTTCTCCTCTGAAACTACTGGAGGGATTGGTTTGAAACTTTATAGTAATCATCTATGACATGTCCTGTACAAACGATCCTCATTTTATTATGATCCGATGAAAAACATGGCCGCCGGTGCTAAAAATATAACCTAGGGGTAAATTGCAGTTTTTAGCCAATAACTCAAAAATCGATACAGATATCAAAATCTGACTAAAGTAAAATTGGAAAACCCGTCTCAGAGTTATAGCCCTTTTTCCGTAAAATTTTCAAAATTTAAGCTTTTTTTATTTTTTATTTCAAAAACTGTAACAGATAGAGGTAAAGTGTAAATTGCAAAAATTTCAGCATATCAAGATCTACATACTCTAAAATTTTGAAGAAAGTCCAACTGCCTGTGTTGTAGTTATTGACTCTTTTTCACGAAAAATAAATTCAATGCCATATGGTTATGGGCTATTTCCCTTTAAAATCTGTTTTCAAATCTTCTTTAATTTACTTTTCTCTTTTAGTTTTAGAGAAATTCGCTGCTATTCCTTAATTAAAAATAATTATTTGTTACATAATCAAGAGCAAAAAAGTGTTTTTTGTACAAATTTTTACATTTTTTTGCAAAAATACTTTCATAAACTATATTTATTTCACAAATTAATAATAATTGTATATTAATACATGTTGTAAGTCCCAGTCAGTCAATGTTTGCCCACCATGGAATTATCATTCCCAGTTAAATACTGAAGTAGCATCTTACCTTCTATGTCTGCTTAACTTTCTAACTGACCTGCATGGCTATGCCTTGGTAATTTTTGTTTGCCCACCTTGCAAACATCTCTCCCAGATAAATATTGAAGTAGCATCTTAACTTCATTGCCTGCATAACTTTATAACTGACCTGCATGGCTATGCCTTGCCATCACTGTGTCAGTTGTCTGTCTATCATAAACTTTTCATTCAAACATCTTCTCTTAAACCGCTGGGCCAATTGAAACCAAACTTGGGCACAATGGTCCTTAGGTGGCCCCTTTCTAAAAAATGTCTGGCAAGTCCGTATCACATCAAAGATGGCCGCCAGCAGGAACGCGGTTTAACATTGGACCCTATAGGAAAACATTCAAAGATCTTCTCTGAAACCACTGCGCCAATTGGAACCAAACTTGGTCACAATAGTCCTTCGGTGGTCCCCTTTAAAAATTTTGTCCGGCAAGTCTGCACGTCATCCAAGATGTCCGCCAGCGGGGAACTTTGTCCAAAATTGGACAATATTGCAAAAATCTTCTCCTCTGAAAATACTGGGCCAATTGGAACCAAACTTAGTCACAATGGTCCTTAGGTGGCCCCTTTTAAAATGTGTTCAGCAAGTCCACATTATATCCTAGATGGCTGCAGGAGGGAACGTGTTTTTAACATTGGACCCTATAGAGAAACATATTCATAGATTTTCTCCTCTGAAAGTACATGGCCAATTGGAATCACACTAAGTCACAATGGTCCTCACTTGGTCCCCTTCATAAAATGTGTCTGGCATGTCCGCATAGCATCCAAGATGGCAGTCAGCGGGGAACATTGTATAACCTTGGACCCCATGGGAAATCGTTTAAAGATCTCTGAAAATACTATGTCGATCGGAACCAAAGTGAGGCACAATTATCCTTACATGGTCTTCTTCAAGAAAGGTGACAGTTGGTCTTCGGCCCATCAAAAATAGCTGCCAGTGGGGAACACAGTTTAATTTTGGATCATATGACATCAGCAAACTTCAAAATGAGACCCTTAAACAGTCAATAAACAAAATTGAAAATGAGAACCTTAAACGTTGTGATTATTTTGACTTATTGTGTCAGCATGACCCAGGTGAGCGCTACAGGCTCTTGAGAGCCTCTTGTTTGCTCTTAGTTATGGAACAAATAATTGTTTCTAATAAAGTGATAGCAGGTTATTTATCTAAAGCTTAAATGAGAAAGGTAAACCAAAGAAGATTTGAACGGCGTGTTGCGTTTGCGCCGATTTGTATTTCATTTGCGCCGATTTTTTTTTTCATTTGCGCCAATTATTTCTTTCATTTGCGCCGATTTTTTCTTTCATTTGCGCCGATTTTTCGCTTGTTAATTTCGAGTCAAATACAGGTATTTTTTTCATATGTTTTACACTTTACTGATGAAATTTAAAAATTGCTTACGCAAAAAGCTTACACGGATTAAAAATAATGCTCAAAGGGTAATAAAAATGGAATATATAAATGCAAGTATTTAACTAAGTATATATCTATACTAACAGAACATGTATTGGCTCTGTCTTTACAAGACGTTTTGGTACTACATTGGTATCAGTAACTTCACAGTTTAAAGCTCCAACTTTTATCTTGGAATTTCCTGCCATTTCTAAAATAAATGTATCAAATAACTAAATACCGAAATTATTGTGAATTTACTTTCTGCATATGCGCATTTCGACAACTTATGTCTCATCAGTGCAGATAAAATCTAAACGTTTGGAAGTAACAAAATACCGAAAATGAAGTATATTTTAAATGAGGCATCAATACACTTTCGGTATTTTAACACCGCTTATTTCAAGTTTTAACCAACATTTATCCTTTTAATGCATAGCGCATGTAATTTACTTGTGTCATATGAAAAAAAAAATCGGCGCAAATGAAAAATAAAGTCGGCACAAATGAAAAAATGAAATCCGCGCAAATGAAAAAATTGAAAGTTATAAAATCGGCACAGAATTTTAAAGGAAATAACCAATAAACCATATGGCATGAAAAAAATAAATCCTACATACCTGGCTTTTGCATTTACTTCAAAATTTCAGAGTATGTAGATGTTGATATGCTGAACATTTTTCAAATTTACACGTCACCTCTATCTGTACAGTTTTTGAAAAAATTAAAAAAATGCATGAATTTTGAAATATTTTCGGAAAAAGGGCTATAACTCTCAATGGGGTTTTCCGATTTTCTTCAAAATTGCAGAGCAGATAGATCTCGCACAATTTCTTGCACAATTTCTGAACAAGTATACCCCATGTCAGATTTTTGATATCCGCAAAGGGTTTTGGAGTTATTTGCGAAAAAAAAAAAAAAAAATTCCCTTCTTTTCTAATTCTAATAACAGCGGCCATAATGTTTGGTCCTCGGACTAACCGAACAAATTTTTCAAACTACATACCCTGGTGATGACTCGGGCCAAGTTTGGATTAAATTGGCCCTTTGGTTTTAGAGGAGAAGATTTTTGAAGAAAAGTTTACGACGGACGGATGACGGACGCCAAGTGATGGCAAAAGCTCATCATGGCATAGCCAGGTGAGCTAAAAACCGAGACATGTACAAATTATCTTGAGGGAAGACACAAATAAGCTAGGACCGGAGCCTTGCATGCGGGAAAAACTCCTTAGTATTGAATATGTTTTCTAGATTTATATTATATTTCTATAATTCGTTTTCAAATACATTTTTTTGTGAAATGGCTGAATGGCTGAATCACTGAATGGCTGGACTACTGGTCGGGTATATACATTCGGCAGTTGGCTACTTGACAACTCACATTACAATATCAGTCGCAATGTATTACAGGGAGAAAGTATTTGGAATAATACAAGCGTGTTTAAAGATAAAAAAGGAAAATAATATGTTCGGTATGTGCACTTATATTGGTAAAGTACAAGTACTGTAGAATACCAAAATTCGAGTCTCATCCATTTAACTGATACAACTTTGAGAAATTAAATGTGCATTAATATATATAGTAAAGATAACAGGAAACACTTACAATGGCCGGAAATTACAATCACATGCCAAAATCTACTAGAACAAACGTTGACAACGATAGGAACTTGGGAGAGCCGCAGACTTGGTACCGGCACTAGCAAGATCTAGTGGTTAGGTTAAACCGGTTTATGGGTACCCAAACCTCCCCTTTTCTCTATCCCGTCTCCCTATAGCATAATAAACATACAAATAAAACTTAATACAGGTAGACTACTAACTCCTAGACCCGAATCATGAGAACGAAAGAATAAGACAAAACGTAATTTAGAAAGATGGGTCAAGGAGTACTCAACTCTAAACTGCCGGCTAGCTCAAGGAGTCTAGTCTGGTGATAAAACACTGTTGCACTACGGAAGAAAAATTAAATTAAAAAGTTTCCAAAGGGTTTTGTAAAGAATCATCATGGATTTCAGTAGACATCGGCAGTATCAGTAAGAGGCCAGTATACCTGTAAAATCTTCAAGTCATTAGATCCCAAAGCCAATTTAACGAAATTATGAAGAATATCCTGTCAATATCCCTTATTATTTCAAGAATGTGAGTTAGGTCAAAGTTGTTCTGGTTTTATTCAGTTTTTGATATTTGTTACAAAATTTCCGTAAAAAGGAGGATGGGAAATGCCCATAGTAATAAACCGTTTGCGAGTAACACCATATGTTCATGTTCACATGAACCCCTTACAGAGTGAGACCAGCTTCGTCGAAAAGGGTAAGCGTCTCTTGCTATGTAGACACCTTAAACATTCCTTTTGTCGAAATTAAACCGTCATCAAAAGCCATGTGTGATTGGCCTTGGACATGGGTTTTCCATAGCTGGTCAAACTTTACGGGAAAATGTATTTATTAAGTGGACGAAGTATGCAGTTGAATTTCTACCAATTAATTACAAGTATGTTGTTACAAATTGACTTGTAAGCAGAAAATGAAACCTTTTCCCTATCTTAATCTTTAGTCTTCAAATTCGCGATAGAATCTCAGTGGAAAGTGTGTGTCTGTCTTAAAGAGTTTGTTTTAATGATGACGTATTCCAAGTATTTTTTAATTGACAATCAGCAAATTTTAAGACCTATTTAATTTTTCTTTTGACTTTATGAGGCCTGTGATTAATGAACGAATGAAAAGATACAGAATTAATATACGTTGGACGAAATCTTACAAATACATGATCTTATGGTTAAACAAATATAACAATTCTTTTGTTGCTGTTCTTCATCAGTATCTCTTTTATATTTAACCCCCAAAACAAAGTTTAGGATGTATAAAGAAATCACTGTTTCCGTCTGTCAGTTGCCTATCCGTGTACCTACAGTTCTTGCAAAAGCTCTCTTTCCTTCTGTAGTTTGTGGGATCTAATTGAAACTTTATCTGTATAAAAATTTTCTGGCAGGAATAAAATGAAGGATCTCCTGTATTTTCATGCCAGACAAAATATGATAGTTTTCTATCCGTATGCTGTTGCTAAATTGCTACTACATTTCTTAATATTCTGGCTCGCACCTGATATTTTACGATATATACGTGGGCTAATGCATACAAATGATATATTGAAAGGTCAAGGAATATCTTTCTTGTCTTTTTTATCTAAATATTTTGCCCTTTTAAGCTAAAAACGCACAAAAGAAACAAATAAAAATAATTAGAAATAAAGCAATAACTTATATTTTTGACTTGGACAGTCAAGACAGTCTAAATGGAATAAAATGCCTTAGACAAAATCTGAAAGGTAAGTGAGAACTGAACCGACAGTCTGAAAAGAACAATCCAAGGACAATGGCAACGTCGGAAAAACGAAGAAACGAAGACATAACATGAGCACGGCACAGAAAAGAAAATGAAGACACGCACATATACAAAAATGAACAACACGGACCCAATAAAAACCATGGGTGAGATCAGGTGCACCGGTAGAGTAAGCATCTCCTGCTTCTTATAAGACACCCGCCTTGTTGAACATGTCAACTCCGGTAGTAAAGTCAAATCCGGTAGAGGAAAATCAATCTTTAGTTGCAAAGAGAAAGATCTGTTGTCATCTGGGAAACAGATATCTCATAGCGGTCCACAAGATTGTGATGTCGACCGTAAAACTTCTGTAGTGATGACCTCAAGTTATGGGCAACATACCCTTGCTTAAGTAGCCTATTTGTAAGCAACCGAGCTCTATCAAGGTAGTCACTGTATCGACCACAGGCCCTTGAGTAGCGAATTAGTTGGGAGATGCAAACTCCGTATGCTGGTGCTTTTGGAATGTTGCTACAAAGAAAGGGGAAGTTGACTATTGGAAAAGTGAAGTCATCGCGTTTGTCATATAGCCTAGTTTGTAGTGTACCTCTTTTGTCAATTTCAAGATGAAGGTCAAGGAACGAGGCTGATGTGGAAGTATCTGTAGTATCCTTAATTTCTAGCTCTTTTGGATAGATAAGATGAAGAAAATCACCAAAGCGAGGATTGTTTAGTGATAAAATATCATCTATATAACGGAAGCTGAAATTAAAGGACTGGGCTAGTTTTTTATCTTTATTTTGAAGAAGCCCTTCGATGAATTCAGCTTCATATGAGTGGAGAAATAGATCGGCTAAAAGAGATGCATAGTTTGTGCCCATTGGAATTCCGATAGTCTGTTGAAAAACAAGTCCTCCAAACTGGACAAATATATTGTCGATCAGAAACTCTTAACATTTTAATCACTTCTTCCTCTGTATATTTTTTCTGTGTCGTATTTCACAAAGTATGCTTGTTCTCTGCCTATAACAATGTACTTATATCTTTGTTCGCCGTTCTTGCGGGAGAAACATCTATGAATTATATCTTTCAGCCGTGATTTCAGTTGTTCATGGGGAATTGTAGTATAAAGCGTGGAAGAGTCAAAAGTTTTAATGCTGTAACAGTGTGATAATGATCTCGATTTTAAGATGTCAAGCAGATCCTTAGAGTTTTTTAGAGTTTTTTTTTAAATATCCACATTTCATTTACACCACTTTTTGAAAAGCTAGTATCACAATATTTTTGAAGGCCCTCTTTTACGGCTGTCAAGATGGATGTTAATAGCTTAGAAATAGGTTTTGTAGAACATTTAGCAGATCCAGCGATGTACCGTTGTTTGTATGGGCATTTGTGTAATTTTGGTACCCAGTACAAGGAGGGGAGTTCAGTGTCTTAATCTTTGGTTGAAATCCCAAAGGAAAGCAAAACAGATTTATGGTTCTGCAATATCTCCTCCTTAAACAGAGTAGTAGCTGTGTATGTTGGATTGTCCTGGGTATTTCCAATGCCTTGTTCTTTCTTTAAACAATCGATGTAATGATTTTTACAAATGAAAATGATGTTATTAGGGGCCTTATCTGCCGGAACAACGACATATTTGTCATGAATGGAGGACAAGTATCTGGCAACATCGGCATTTTTGAAAATGGATGATGCTTTAGTTCTCATTCTGAAAGTTTGCTCTCAACACCAAACAAATATGAGGAATTTTATTTTGTGAAATCAGTTGAATCATAATGTACAACGATAATCTTAATAGCTATTATCTTCTGTTTACTCAGGTCCAGTTACACATATGCCTCGTAAGTATTCTCGGTAGAAGATACAGATTTAATTACATTATTATTTACAATTAATTTTTTAGATTATTTAAGGCTCAGATCATTGTCTACTACAAATTACTCGATATTTATTAGGCCCATTTAAATTAATTAAATATTCATTGCGCTTTGTGTATTTAATTGCAAGTCTCATACAGTTTTTCAGTAGTATAAACTTAATTTATTAATAAACTCATTAAATACAGTAAATAAATAGTTAACAATAAGTATATTAAATTAAACTAATCTAAAATCAAGCCATTCCATATCCTTGGCTATTTATTGACAAATTACTTTGTTTAAAGCCTCGTCATTGTTATAAGTTTATTAGCATTAGTAAATTTAATCAGATACAATGCATTTATTTTACTTTTTTATATTCCATGTTCGAATTCCTGAAAGAACCCCCGCCAGAATTATTACAAACTTCTATTTTGCAAGAACCATGGTCGTGGTACAAATCAATTTTACCCCCAGCAGGCTAACGTCCTCTGTGGTATAACTACTATTTTTTGCAAATTACATTTTGTATATCCCGTATAAATTCCGGATAACATCTGATGATTTTTCATGGTCATTTAAGGTAGTAGACCTGGGGTAAGAGGAGATAACTCCTTTTTATATAAAAACAACTTGTTGTGATTGGTATAAATAAAACACAAAATTTATAATATTTATCATAAATAAAATTGTATATCTATCTTATCATGACACAAAATTCTTTTAAACAAGCACTTTATAATATCTGTATTAAAATATCAAGGTTTTAAACGGTATCTTTAAAATATTAGAATAAATGAAAGTCAGCTTTGTGGTAAGGGAGGTAATTCCTTTAACTTGACGTTCAGTATTGAGGAATATTTAGACTTTTTATGCAGTTTTCCCAATATTTTGAAAAAATGGTACGGTGAATTTTATGAAATTTTGACACAATTCATATTTGTGGAGGATCTTTTATTTCTCAGTGAAAATCGAAGTATAAGATATTCTTTAGAAAAAAACTGAATAAAGCTCTGTTTTCAGCAATGTTTTGACAATATAATTTATTTTGTTCTGCAAATCAACAGTTAATGCATGCTGTTGCTATTTATTACCTGAT
Organism: Modiolus philippinarum; assembly: GCA_002080025.1. Taxonomy (NCBI): domain Eukaryota; kingdom Metazoa; phylum Mollusca; class Bivalvia; order Mytilida; family Modiolidae; genus Modiolus; species Modiolus philippinarum. The sequence goes on from MJUU01049818.1 coordinate 61,274, forward strand.
ATTTAGCTGTACAGGTTTCTAAGAAGCAGTTAAGCAATTGAGGGCCAATTTATGCTGATTTTTATTTACATATAGTACAGTAGTATGTGCCTTATGGCGATTTCTGAAAAGAATTTGAAACTCCTAAGATATTGTTGTTTCTGTGAACTGTATGGTGAATGTTTTCATTTATTTTTATTTGAATTATATTAGCACATAATTGTTTCATAATGCAAATTTAAAGAAAATTGAATTTGTGGAAAATTTCGGGGTTACCCGGGTCTACAACCTTAAGTTGCTCTTTGTATGCATACAGTATAAAGAATCTACGTATGTGTAAACGGCTTTTTGATTAGACATCAGTGGAACCGATGATCTATAAGAAATGCAGTAGGTAGTTCTAGGGAGATAAAGAATTTTATGGGACAAGACAATACATCGGCAAACGAGTACCAAAGAAATAAGGGCGAAGGTGTAAATTCTAATTAAAAAAAAAAGAAAAAAAAAGCATTTGAGATTAAACACTAATTGAGACAAAGAGCCAAAGACAGAATGTAAAGGAACGCCACAATATTGAAGAGTTAGCAGGATGACCCCTACAAAAACTAGTCTACTTACCCCTTCACTAGACACCTTTATTGTAGTGAATTATACGTTACCGGAGTAACTGTGAATTTTAATTTGTGCAGCGAGTCAGTCATTATTGAAGTTAGATTTCCATCATGCCAGGTTCACATATCACTTACAGCCTATTTAATACGAATATTGAGGATTTTAAGTGAAAAACTGTGAGTCTCGAAAAAAAAATTATCAAAAAAGTCATCGAGAATTTAAATTTTGAATTTAATATCAATCTTGATCGGAATAACAAAATATCGAACTTCCTGGCAATTAAGGTCTGTCTCTTATGCAGGTGTGCAGTATACTTGATTTTCTAATTGATAATATATTTTTTATATTTGGAGGAGCTATTTGTGAACAACAAGTTAGGATACCCATGGGCATTAATTGTGCTCCTATACTCGTAGACTTGTTTTTATATTATTTCGAGACTAAATTTCTTCAGGGACTAGTAAAACATCGTAAAATAGATTTTTTCAGGGACTCGTAAATGACCAAAGTTACTGTAAAGATCATAAAATAAAAAATGCTTGATCCTTCAATCTCACTTACGAATATATTGATGATGTTCTTTCCTCTAATAACGCATCTTTTTTCTATAATAGTTAAATCTTTATTAAAGTCCTTGCCTCGTTAACATTAGTAAAAAACATAAAATGATAGTTGTGTTAATAATAAAGAATAACTTACTTACAACTTTTGTAACGTAATGGATTCGGAAAATTTGGTTCTCTCCGTCTTTGTGTCTAAAAATATTTATTTATTCGAAATCGAAAGTACAAATATACACACGTGTTGTGTGTTTACATGTTGTAACCTTTATTTTTTGCATGTCATCATAAATGAATTATATTTACAATCATTTAAATTCATTATCATAGGGACCGAAATGGTTAGTGAAAGTTTTGTATCAGATCTGCACGGATGAGACAAAAGTTGTCGAAATGCGCATATGAAGAAAATAAATTAACAGTAACGTCGGTATTTTGTTATTTATTACCACTGGGCCGATGTCTCTGCTGGTGGACTGTTAGTCCCCGAGGGTATTCACCAACCCAGTAGTCAGTACTTTGGTGCCGACCAGAAACCGATTTGATTGAAATTAACAATATCTAAATTTACAAAATTTTGTTTAAAACTAAGGAGTATCTCCCTCATGCATAACTCTGTCCTTAGCTGATTTTTGGCCTTCCTATTTAGATCCTTTTGGTTATTTTTTCTCTATCAGGTTTATACGATTTTCGGTTATGGACTTCCAAATGTTTTGGTTTGATCTGCACTGTTGAGACAAAAGTTGTCGAAATGCACATATGCAGAAAATACATTAACGATAACGTCGATATTTTGTTACTTAGAACAACATTGCATCAGCCTGTCGGTGTGTTGAGTAAAAATGCAACTCGGTGCAGTGAACTACACCACCAAAGAAAGAAAGAGCCGCTTAAAAATTATACCGCAATAGAGCAGTGTCCTAACTCAGTAGAATAGGTTTCCGCACAAAGCCCCAGTATCACTCACCAACACAAACAGTTTTTATTAAATTACAAAAAAAAAAAAAAATAAATAAATAAATAAATTAATTAAATTCATAATCATTACACTAGACCGAATTATCTGTCGTTTACAGAGCTACTTTTATCATCCTATGTTTATCTTTTACTGATCTGACTTTTTATTTTTATTTTTTACTTTTTTATATTGGTTTGTGACGACAGACCGATTTCTTATTTAAAATCGTGAGATCGCTTCCAATTTATATGCAGCGGAATTTCGGCTGGGTGTCGCCTGTGCGTATATGAAAACACCTACCAGAAGAAATCGGAACTATTTTCCTTCAATTTTAACAAAGTTTCAAGTGCCGTAATATATGAAATATCCCTTCTATGCCTCCTTTCAAAGTTCAAGCGTATCTCTTCCCATTGACCTGGTGCCATTTTGAATATTGAAATTGTCACGTGATAAAAGTAACATCTGAAACCGAATTCGGATATTTTTTTAAGTTCCGCGTATTTGACCGGAAAAGGTATAGTAAAAAATCGTGTCTTTTCCGTGTACGATTTTGAACTTAATTTTATCATGTGACAATTTCAATATTCAAAATGGCACCCGGTTAATGAAAAGGAGCGATCAAATGATTTTATATAAGAGATCGTTCTGTCGTCACAAAGCAAAGTAAAAGTGAAAATAAGAAGTCAGATTAGTGAAAGATAAACATAGGATGATAAAAGTAGCTTTGTAAACGACAGATAATTCGGTCTATCATTACACTACAAGTAACATTAAATATACTATTCACAACTGCTTGAAACAAATAATAATGTATAGTAATACTGTATACACCAGTTAGCCTGACAGAGGACTGAGTCCTAAATCAACTAGTACACTCAAACATGGTTTACAATTTATCATTATTAAATTGATTATGGCCCGCAGACCATCTCCCCTGGAGTGATAGCTTTGCAGACTTAAAAAGCATGCCTTTCAGCTCCACAAACCTAATCGCAATCCAAAAGATCCCCAACGTCCTGTTTACTTACAAAAATGCATAGTACTTTTAAAAGAACCAGAAAGACGTATTGGGGTGATTTGTCTGGAAATAACTAGATACCGAAGTTACTGTGAATTTACTTTCTGCATATGCGCATTTCGACAAATTATGTCTCATCAGTGCTTAACGTTTGGAAGACCATCAACTCAAAAATGTTTAAAAACTGATAGACAACAAATAACCCAAGTGATCTAAATGTAAAACCAAAATCAGCTAAGGACAGAGCTTTGCATGAGGGAGACACTCCTTAGTTTTCAATAAAATTTACAAAATTTTAGATATTGTAAGGTTTCAAAAATAATCGGCTTTCGGGTCAGCACCGAAGTACTGACTACTGGGCTGGTGAATACCCTCGGGGACTAACAGTCCTCCAGCAGTGGCATCGACCCAGTGGTAACAAATAACTAGATACCGAAGTTACTGTGAATTTACTTTCTGCATATGCGCATTTCGACAAATTATGTCTCATCAGTGCAGATACAATCTAAACGTTTGGAAGACTCAAAAATGTTTTAAAATGTTTGATTGTTTGCAGAACCACAAAGTCAGAAACTAAAAAGCTTACTCTGTGGCTCTACAAACCTAGCAGCAACCCAGATGAAAACAACGCCGTTATGTCACATTCAAATACATTATATTTATTCATTTTAGCTACTTATTAGTCTAAGGACACTTTGAAGAAAATCTTTTTATGTTTTTTTTATAAACTTACAAACTTTATTTCATTAGTAAGAATTTTCATTACATCATAATAATCTTTTCTTTGATTTGAAATATAATACTTTTAGATTGAAGATCAAATTAGAAGTAAAAAATAATTGATATTTTGATATCCTTCTTTAATTTTATAGCCCATTACTTTATTTTTAAATGAAGTATATATTTTTCCAAATTTAAGTTTTCTGAACAATTTATGTATTTCATCCCAAGATGATTCGAGTCCGTTTAATCTTTTTCTTAATGGATCCCATCAATATTGTCGTCAGAACTAAAGATAAAGGAAACTAAAGAAACCACTAGAGCTACATGTTGTTTTTTTTTACTTACATATCGGATTTCACGAAAATATTAATCTGAGTACTAACATTTACGACTAAAAGGGGCGATTTAAATTTCAAAATTATCAATTTCCGTAGTATGGATTGTAATATTCCAGCTTCTCCTGCTTACGAAGCATATGTTTCACAGTTGATTCGTTGCGCGAGAGCTAGCACAAATAATTTAGACTTTCTCATTAAACATATTCATTTCCGTGACCGCCTTATTCTTCATGGCTTAAAAATCCGCCTAATGCGATCATCAAAAAAGTTCTTTAATAGATATCAGTCCTGGTGGAAAAATTTGAACTTTCGATCCGAACTCTGTTTCAGGATTCCTTTTTCTTGACTTAGTACTAGGATGATCATTTCTTTTAACTGTCTACGACCTTTCAATAGCAATTTCTGTTGAGTTGCTACCGGACATTGCCACAATGAAAGGGGAGGTTTGGTGCGCCATGAAACCGGTCTAACCCAACTTCTTTTGAAATGCCTGTACCAAATCAGGACCATTACGATCGACTATTTTTCCGGTGGTTTCCACCTGATCTGTCTTTTTGTCTCGTGGACTTCGGCCCTTGAAAACTCGGTAATTTTGTTATTATCCCATTTACTAACTTTTGTTCGTTATTTTACGTAACTAGTTATATTTTCCGTAGTTCGAATTCATTGGATTTTAATATTGTTATTCATTTCTCTTAGGAGTTACTCTGACTGGGGAAAAGTTTATAAGCGAAGGTTCCAGATTATTATTATTGTGTAATGCAACTGGAGAGAACAATGTCCCAGATAGAGTGGATTGGTTTTTCAATGGGTTACTTATTCGTCAACAGATGGATTCGCGAGTTAAAATGAATTATGAAGTAGATCATACCAAAAGGACTATATATAGTACTTTAGAAATAAAACCATCATTGATGAGTGATCGGGGAGTGTATATATGCAGCGGTCCAAATTCGGAGGCAGATAGCTTATTTGTTGCCGTTTTGGTCGGTAAGTACATGCACGTTTTAGACGGTTATTATTTTGTCAAATAATATTTTCTGTCTTACGAATAAAAGTGACAACGAATCAATTACATGGAGAGACCAGTAAGGAAAATCCGTATAACATACGAAAGAATCAAGAAACCAAAACCCAACACAGAACATATTTAGCAAGCCGTCATATTCCCGACTCGGAACAGGCATTTTATAATAAAATGGTGGGTTAAAATGGTGGGTTACCAAAAGGACTATATGATCGTTTAGTAATGGTGAAAAAGAACGAGAACACAAATTGTTATCATGCTTAATTTATTCTTTGGTTGTTTATATGTTATTAGTGGGAACATTAAATTGAATGTTAAACATTGCAGTAGAATATTTCACAGCGCGTTTCATCGCTGCAGAGAAGTCTATAATACCAACAGAAATGATTATAATCGTAAATAAAATCATATACAAAATTTTATTGAATAAATCAAAGTATGTATATAGGTAAAGAAATGGCAGGCTCAAAGTGCCATCGATCAATTCTTCCCCAACGTCTAATACTCGTATTTTCAAACAGCAGTACTTGAGAAATTCTTTCCGAAATGTCCTTGCAGTGAAGCATCTGTGTAATACTCATTTTATACGCTACTCGTTTCTGTCTGTCTGTCGCATAATCATCATACTAATGAAATTCTCGGGACATGAGCTCTGTATAACCTGGCTCCTTTGGCTCTTAAATAATATTTTCAGCAGTCTCGTTTGGCTCTTCCCCTTGGCTCGTCTGGATCACTTTTATAACGTAATAAAGATAATACTTCTGGATAGCTCGTAAATAATGGAAAGACTTATAGAGTCACGTCAATACTATTAACTAATCAGGTATTTATCTGTAGGTCTTGAACCTTTGGCTGTCAAATCAACAACAACGTTTCAGTGAGATCCGTTCGCTTTTATACCACTGGACGAGTCTAACATTCAGAATTGGACTATTCTATTCTTTAAGATTTCTTTTACCAAGAGGGGTGTCATGACATTTAAATTCCCTTTGATGTGTTATCATTTAAGGACATAGATATAATTAATTTCCTGACATAATTCACCAATTTGAAAGCGTCTACAGTTATTTAAATGTCTTGTCGGTATCTTTTAAATATTTAATGTACATTGTAACCTCACTACACATTTATTTTACAGGGGTACTTGTTACAATATTGCAATTGTTCGTAATGCTTTTTACATAAGGGGATTACAATTCTAAAGATAGAAGGTTTGGGTACCCATTAACAAATTTAACCATGCCGCTCGCTTTTGCCAGTTCCGGTACCACGTCCGGCTTTCCCCGAAGACCTATCGTTATTTATGTTTTCTCTAGTCCGTCATGTGTTTTTTTAAGTACAATTCCCTTATGGGTTGTTGCTTTTGATTGTAATTTTCGGCCATTGTAAGTGTTCACTGTTATCTTGAATCAAAAATGCAGCCGAATGTCAATGCCAAAGGTTCTATCTATAATTTGTCGGTTATGAGATATCTAAAACTTCTGAATATAAACTGGAAAGCTCGCTGCTCTTTTTGGTGATAATTATACCTAATATACGTGTTGGCTTTATTGAAAGATCTCTACTTTATATCTCGACAAATTAATTTTTTATTACATAGTGAGATTACATTAACAATGAAGGGATATGGAGTAAATGCAAATGAGACAAAATCTCTACAAATACATGGTAAAACACAGCAATGGAACAACGCTTTCATTGTTGTTCTTCATCTTGAAGTCACCATGAGGCCTTCAACAATGAGCATTACCCATACCTCATAGCAAGTTCAAGACGGCCCCTAGCACCGGTTTGAGCGGTATTCATTGCTAATTGCTGAGCAACGCTACATCCATGTTTTTTTTATCCTTTGATCCATGGATGCGGGATCGTCAACAAACATAAACTTAACTGGCAAAGTATTCCTACAATCGCTGTCATCAATTTCCCGACAAAAAGACTAGTAGAGGACGATCACAACATTTAAACAACCACAGGGCACTCATCGAGCCAATTGTAAGAAAACTTGGCTTAATAAAATCATGAGACGTGGGCACAATAAACAGGTGGCCAGAAAAACAATTTTCAATTACAAAAAGTAAAAAGCCAAAACTTGAAAGAATGATAGTGCATTCATATGAGAAATTCTCTCAAAAACAAGTAGACCACAACTGTAATGTATATAGAGCATACATGTTTTTTTTGTAACTATTGGAAATTTCAGAATTTCATTTCATATTTTGATTTTGGCTTTAAATTTAGATCACTTTGGTTATTTGTTCTCTATCAGTTTTTAAACATCTTTGAGTTTATGGTCTTCCAAACGTTTAGATTTTATCTGCACTGATGAGACATAAGTTGTCGAAATGCGCATATGCAGAAAGTAAATTCACAGTAACTTCGGTATTTAGTTATTTGATGATTTCTACTGTTTTATTTCAGAACACAAATTAGTGAGATCTTTTCAGATGAAGATATATTGTTTAATCACTTACTGATATTTAATCACCATTTTCATTGCAAGGAAACTAATTTAAAAATAACAACACAAAATTAACAAATTTAATCTTCCTTAAAAGCTATGGAATACTACGCTGTAAATAAATAAAATAATTGCACCTTCTTGGATTACTTAATTCGGATTAATTGAAGATACCTCAAGTTTAATTTTTTTAAGTGAAAAGATGTTAACCAATTAATTGTGAAATAATTAAAATTTTTGTTAAAAAATTATTGATAAAACCAAAAGAAATCATTTTTTTTTGTCTTAAAGTGGTAATGTAATGACTTTGTTTTAAAGTCCTGTAAAATATCTATCAAGGGAGGTAGGTAGGACGTGAAAATCTTGTCAATCGGCGCCCTCCGCAGATTGCACGGTTTTATACAATCTGCGCTCCCATCTTGCATTTTTGCAGTATGCGCCCGGGCACAGATTGCAAATATTGAAACGCAGATTGCAAGTATTTGGGCGCAGATTGCAACTGTACTGTGTTACTCAGCCAACACGTGCATTATGAATAATAATTTGTAAACAGGCGGACTTTAGAAAGTTACACTGGCTGTGATAACGTGTCCACCCGGATTCATACGAAACGTGAATGAAATTTCCCTTACCAATTATCTTGATTTAACCCTAAATCCTTCCCTGGCTATTACCAGAAACTTCTATACGTCTCTGCTATTACTGACTACAACTAACCTTTTCTCTTACCAACCCTAACCCGTTCCCCAAATTTAACCGTAACTATTCTCCTGACTATATAATCCATCCCTTTCCTTCATTTAACCCTAACCCTTTCACGGCCTGACTATAACCCTAATCCTTTACTTAAATATAATTCTAACCCTTCAGTTCCTGACTACACAACCCTTACCCTTTCCCTGACTAAGTATAACCCTAACCCTTTCTCTGAATATAACCCTAACCCTTTACATGATTTAAATCTTAGTAACTTTTTTCGTAAACATAACCCATGCTCCGTATGATGCAATATGTGTCCGTGAATATGCAATTTCCCAATCGAAATATGCAATTTGCGCTCCGAAATGTGCAGTCTGCGCCCCGGAATGTGCAATCTGCGCTCCGTTTCATGCAATCTGTGCCCAGACGCAATCCGGCATATTTCTTGCAGTTTGCACTTTATGGGCACAGAATGCATAAAACTTCACGATCTGCGGAGGGCGCAGATTGATAGAAATCATACGTTCGACCTATATGATCAAGGACATATTCTCTTCCATCTAGAAATTCTATGGCCATCACCAAGATACCATTTCAAGATAAAGTGTCGGTGTCGGTGTCCCAAATGAAAACGGACAGTAAGAATTTTTCGTCTTCGTGGAGTTGACATTACCGGTTCCGACTCAACCCTTGATTGACTCACTGATAGTGTACGTAACGGGTGCCTCTATCGGTTTGGGACATACTAACACTTCCGGAGCACCTCATGACACTTTCAGTTTTAATTGGAGTTCTCAATATAAGTTTCTTAGTTCCGAATGTTCTGTTTTATTTCTGTGTTTTATGGCTTACTTCTGAATTCTTGTATTTGCAATTGTTATGGACTTAATTTTTTTTTACCACGACCATTATTCTTTGGTATTCTACTACTTTTGTTGAAGTCAACCTTTCACGCATATTCGCGTATGCATTTATTATACTTTTAGGCGCATGTCCGATGATGTTCAGACAGAATATATGTTTATCAATAACATGAAAAATTGACTACTGCGTATGCACATAATTACACATAGTTCATCAGATTCTGCTTTAGGTGCACCTCCGGTAACATGTAGATAAGAATATATTTTCATTAATAACATGAAAAATTGGCAAAATGTCGTTAGAAGTCAGCGTGAAAAGCCTTCAATATTAAAAGCCAAGTATCACGTGATATTATAATTTCGATTCTAATCATGTTCTGTAATTTATTGTTTTTTTTTATACGACTGCAAAAATTGGAGGTCGT